>QNGE01003259.1:15088-84790 GCA_008508345.1 Paragonimus westermani | reverse complement strand
TTCTTCTGCTACGGGAATTTGATGGTAAGCCCGTATCAGATCGACCTTAGAGAATATGGTCTTGCCGTGCAGATTAGATGTGATATCATGAATGTGCGGGACAGGATATCGATCTGCAACGGTGACTTGATTGACACTTCTGTAGTCTCCACATGGACGCCAGTCATTAGAGTCCTTTTTAGAAACCATGTGGAGTGGGGAAGACCATGGACTTTTCGAGGGTCGAATGATCCCAAGTTGGAGCATGTGATCAAATTCCTTGCGGGCGACAGCGAGTTTATCAGGAGCTGAACGTCTGGGCTTAGCAGCTACTGGTGCACCACGAGTTGTGAAATGATGAACAGTTGTGTGCTTTATGGACGATTGCTGGAAATTAGGATTGATTATTCCAGGAAATTGAGCAAGCAATGAAGCATATTCCGGATGAGCTTCAGTAAGTGTAACTGAGAGACGAAGAGAATCAATGTTCGCCGATTGACCTGTGGCAGTCAGGTTGGTCGTTGAATCGAGCAATCGGCGGTGTTTCATGTCTACCAAGAGACCGAAACTGTTGAGAAAATCTGCCCCCCAAATTGCAAATCGCACATCAGCAATAAGGAATATCCATCTCCAGGTGCGTCTCCAGCCAAGAGGCAGTGCTACGGAACGTTGGCCGTAGGCTTGAATGGAAGAACCGTCGACAGCTTTGAGTGTTGGACCACGATAAGATGAGATTTGATCTTGTGAAGTGGCGGGAAGAACACTGACTTCAGCTCCTGTATCATTAAGGAATTTGTAACCACTTTCCTTATCAATTATGAAAAACACGCTACTAGAATTTTGAAAACCAGCTGAGTTTGTCGCAGAACTCAACTGGCGCTACCGTTTCCCGTGTGGTTGGAAGTCGGACAGAAAGCACATGGAAAGGTGCAACGTTTTGCATTAGTGCCAGAGTTACGATGATAAAAACATATTCCATCTGTGGTATGAGTTTTCGATGGAGATTTGTTCAACGACCGACTGCGTGGACGAAGGTGAGCAGTCGGTTGTGAGTGGGATTGAGACAGTTGTGCTGTCAACTGACTCAGCTGAAGTTCAACCTGCTGAATAGTCCGTTGCTGTTCACGGATCAAGAACATAAGCGGTGTTGTGTCGGTGGAAATGGATGCCAAGTGAGTAAATTCAGTGACGTTGTTAGTTGGCATAGCTTCGATAACTTTATCCGCCGATGAAGCTAAACTGTCCACTGTCTGGTCTGGAACAAGCGAAAGTGCCACTTGCACGGGACTCGGTAGTCGTTGAACAAAGAATTGTTTCAGTAGGCATTCATCCGTGGGTTTGTCACCGCGCAAAGTTCGCATGTGGCGCAGCAATTGGGAGGGACGACGATCACCTAGCTGTACATCGTTGAGTAACTGCCGTAGTCGTTTGTGATCGGACATGGACACTCGATTCGAGAGCTCCCGTTTCAGAACAGCATATGGAGTAAGAGTGTCGTTATTGGCAATATTGTCTCGAACTTCGTGCATAGTTTCTGGCTGGAGTTCAGCAACCACATGACTAAACATAGTGGTCTGCTTTGTTATACGATGTTTGCGAAAAATCGATTCAATCTGCAAAAACCATAGGGCTGGGTCTGATTGCCAGAAAATGGGAAGTTTGACTGATAGTGATGACAGGAATAGGTCTTCAACGTTGCAGTCATCAGTGAGATTCTGCTCCATAGCTAGTGATGGACGGATGGTGAATGATGACAAACAATGCGCGCTGGAGAAATGCTAAGCGAATAGATCCCAAAGTGAATTTGCGGCGCAAATGTGAGACGAAGAATTGATCCAAAAACGGGCCGTGGCAACAAGTTTGTAGTGGAACTCTTAACCGTGATAACTTGAGTACGCACTAACAAATATCGATATCTCAAAGATAGACGATGAAAAGGTCAAGTCAATGGATTGGATCTTTATTGTTGAGGTTTTGGTGTACATGCCTAATGCAGTAGCGCTCGTCTGGACCGTGTCCTGTCCTGTTCAGTTGGCGGTCAGTTGTCCTGGTCAGTTGTGTCTCTATCCGGGTCCGACCGCGTCATGAATGCCTGTGTATCGGCCGCACGGAATCACATCCAATTGGAGCGTTCCAATTGGCTCAGTGCGCAGATGGTGACTACGCGCGTGCGTGCGCTCGGGTATGGAAGAGAGCTGTCGGGCCGGTGAACGAGCATATGCAGGTTGGGGCAATGAGCGTCACTTAGGCTAGTCAGCTTGTCAAGTGATGGGACGCGTGAGAGTGCGAGACGAGGGCTTCAGTATCATTCGCTAAGCAGAGAAGCCTCATCAGGAAGTGCCAAACTGTCCAGAAAACACTAACAAAAATTGAGACACTCAAAGTGATCGGTACAGCGTTGATTAGTTTCTGCTCTCCGTCTGGAACTCATGTGTTGATCACTGGAAAACGACCGTACCCGCTGGGTGAGTTCGCTTAAACAAACAAACTATTCCAACATATAACATAATCCCTATTCTTCTGAGTCACTTTCTGACGAACTGCGTTGTTCTTCTCAAGCTGAGACAATTTTCATTTTAGCACTGGTCTCCGATTAGGCAATCCCTGACGGTTCCGATACTGAGTGGGTAACTCAGGGTTCAATTTCCCAACATGCAGGTGGGGACAGCAACTTCAGTTTTGAACCCCACTTCGGAATATTTAAACAGTCATGGCACTTGGGTCACGTACATACTCATCATTGTACTCTGTCATTTTGTTCTGCTGTGTGTTCCATTTCTCACTACCGCCATAATCTGGACCCTCACATGCACCATTCATAATTTGGTAAGCTCCTCTGTGCGTTTTATGTGTGTTCATTCCACATGTCACCGGAAGGTATGCTTCGTCGTGTGGATTAGCATGTTGTCTGGTTTTATGTTCGTTTATGCTCTGGCACTTGTTCTGTCGAGGTATGCGAAGAAGCCAGGACTTGTTTGTGGCTGTACTAATTTTGGATCACAGTGATGGTGTGGATTTGTTTAAAAAGTTGCACAAATGACTGCTACCACGTCGGTCTCTGTCTGTCGGTTGTTTCTAAACCAGGGCCATACCACTGCTACTATCAGTTGTTTCTTTATACATACACATACATACATATATATTCTCGTGATGATTTTTATCAGTGTTGTTGGTTGGACATCATTCCGTCTATGTTAACGTCACAGTATCCCCATTACTTAGTATTATTATTACCCTTAGTATTGTCTGGAGTCATAATGATGTTTAGTTTTATCCTTCTGTTCCTTATTCATAAAACCGATGTTCACTCTTAATGTGGTCGATAACTGAAAGTTGCTATAATCAAACATCTCACCTCACATGCACCATTTCAACGGTTCACGCGAATAGGGAAAGCATGTAACAGCTCAACATCTTTTGAAATCAAGGCTGCTGTAAACCCGGACCGCGTAAAACTACAGAACCACACGGAAACATCTGAAGGTGGAGTAAACACGCAAGTGCATAACTTACTTCCTTGCAAGAAACAGGTGAAGCGGGTTATGCAGCTGGACTAAGGACAGACATTCGGCACTCAGCTTCTCAGTGATGGAGTTCACCGCAAATCAACCGAACGGTTTGGACTCGACAAGTATAGGTCTATCAGGGCCGTGCCTGAAAACACCCACATTCTCAAGTAAAGCGACTTTAGTAGGAACGGCGCTCCATGGCGTACACCCATGTACTAAAAATGAAAATCCATAAATATTTGGTTGGTATCTGAATTCAAACTGGTCGCTACGAAGGTCAGGGAAAGTCAAGCTGAAAGGGAGATGCACCAGACGTGCAGCTAAACAGAAATTTTATACAAAGAACAAGGTCTTCACAGAAACATCTATATTCGTGAAGGGGGAGATTGACAAGTTTTAACCGCTGAGGGTCAGTGTAGGAAGAAAGACTGCTCACGTTTTTCGTGATCAACATTTTCCAACTTTGAGGCAGAAGATATCGAGCAAAAAATATGAAGATTCTCGGATGTTAATTTCAGAGAATTGTTGGATGAGTGAAGAAAATAATTTAAGAAAACATTTGTCAAGACGCCCTGGCGTTCTGAACAGTATACATAAACGATGCTTCACCGGCTAGACTAGACGCATGTTTCGGAGGTGACGAGAAGCTTAATGTAACAATGGTTCCTAGATCCCTCTCCGATTAAACATGAGGAGGAGGAAATATCCTAGGATACTACTGTTGCCTGAGGGCATAACGCAGGTGCAGAGCTTTGCATTTCAAAGGATTAAGTGGGGGACCGTTCGTACAAGGATTCGAAATCCTTCTACAGAAGGATGCCGTCCTCGTCTGAGGATACTGTACGTCACAACTTACTGTCTTCCACCTACAGAAGACAGCAAGTTGGTGAGGGTTCATGAGAGTCTAATAAATACTGTGATCATTGAGGGCTGGAGGCGGAGCTCTGTGGGTTTTCTGGTATAGCCATATTAGTGCTGAAGCACCTGTCACACACAAACAGAAGCAGTGACTAGACAAATAGTCTGTTGTTCGGAATACCAGGATGAGAAATCCGAAAGGAGGGTGTAAAAGTAAGAGTAAAAATGAGTACTTTCCCGAAAGGCTTTGGTGAGGTGAAAGCACGTGACATCAACCGGGAGACCCTGACCAACTGAGTATGCCCAACCATCCGTCACTAAGATGGAGCTGATTGCACAAGAGCGCTGTCGCCGACATACTCGCCGAGCACTACCAAGTAAGTCATGTGATCTGATGTTATTTCAAAGCGGACCATTTGTTAAGTTCTAAAATTTTCGGTGCAGTAGTTAGCGTGATCACTGCCATCTCCTTTGTAAGCGGAGGAAATTACCGCAAGCTTCTAGTCTGAAGGACATTGGCCTGCCTCAGTGGACTGAATGCATAATGCAGGAAGGAGGGTCACCAATGCACAAGCTTTTAGGAAAACCAGGTGAATGTAGTTCATCTGTGGAAGTTTGCTAAAATTGCGTGATTTGAACTTCTCGAGGTGGAAGCTAACCTGAAATCCTAGGTCGCTAGTGAGAGAATAAAAGGCGTTCTCAACTATGATAACTGAAGTCTACTGAAAGCATGAAACTTCCGCTAATTCTAACTTATTGGTTGTCATGCGCCCGATAAGGTTTAGGCGGAAAATGCATGCTGGAGAATTGATAGAGGAGTTAACAAAACTTGAGAAATATTGTTGGTTATAGACGGACGAACAAACTGAGGCCGGATTGATACGACCAGCTCTCTGAACGGGCAGGCGAATTACAGCTTTGTACAACTCCATATCAGGCGCGGCTGGAGGGGAACGATGTACCCTCCAAAAGTGTTGCTTTTGCTTGATGTACCTTTTGATGCTAGCACGGCGTGAGGGTTTATGTGCAGGACCGCTCCGGTAAAATGGAACAAACGAAGCTGCAGCTCCCTGAAGAAGTTCAGGGAAGTACGACCATTGATGGTCGATAGAGCAATTTGGGATCAGGGTAAACGAGCTACTCAAAACAGAGTCAGCTCGAAAAACGTTACGTCTTATTGAAACTGGGGAATTTGTTGTTTAAAAATCGTAAATAAAATGAGACATCATCGTTAGACGGTCACTGGGGTCAAGATCGGCAAATGCTTTGGCATGGGATAGCATCAGTGGCTCGTTGCTAAACATAAGGTCAAGTAGATACTGAGGACCATCACGTGCCGAAGGTGGGTGGAACCGAACATTTGAACAAGACAGACAAATGTTAGTGTAACCTTGGGTAACAGGATGTGGTAAAAAGTTAAGTGATGTATTTCCCAAAGATGATGAAGAGTGATGAATTACCCAGTTGGACACTTGAGTAATGCCATATGGTTGAGCCGTACGAAAATAATCAGGCAGAGATGACAAGACAGTCTATTAGAGGAGAGGGGGGACAAAGTACTGATTGACGTAGGGAACGGTGCCTGCCTCAATCCCATCAGCTCTGTCCTTCAAAGTATCAAACTGGACAAGTAAACTTCAGCGTCTGGAATACTAGGGCTCATCTGGGGTTGGTTAACCATCACAGTCATGCACCGATGAGTGCCTCAGTAATTCACCCCTTTGTGTATTGGCAGGACTCTTCATCTCTGCTCATCCTTGGTGATAAGCCTCTGGAAGTAGCTGTGATACCATATGACTGTCTTCCGTCTCGGGAAGAAAGGGATTAGAAAAGACATCCTCACACAGACTACTTTGATCGCTGACTTTGATCGTGGCGGACTTCGCACTGCTCACTGCGGCCGAACAATATTCGGCATCATTCAGTGGTTTGTTGTGGCTTCGAACACATTCACGTGCAGTAGCAGCGTTCAGAATCAGACACCAATATATTACTGACTACGCCACCGGTCTGGATTAGCCCCTCATTGCCAATTAGGTCAGACATTTGAGTCATTGGCTGCAGGTAGGGTCCTTCAAGAAAACAATGTATTCTGTTTCTCCGCAAGCCAGACTTTTGAGTCAGAGACTCAGCGTGGGGGCCCTCAAGTCAACCTTCTCCTGGGACATGAAAGACCGGCAAGTATCAAAAGCTATCGTCCTCCTGACAGTGATATTATTCACCCATCACGACTTTCTCCCCTTTTATCCCACATGTTTTCTGCCTTTCGTGTGCATTCGGGCGACAATTGTTTTTTAGGACCAGAACAACTGAGAAAAATCGGCGCTTTCACAGTCCACACTGTCCCACAAGTTGGTCCACAAGCTGTTCTGCCAAATTCTCCCAAGTCTTGAACCTGATGCGCGCTGTGTATCGGGGACGCGAGTCTACGGTTCTAGCACCGTTATTCACTCGAGCCCAACTCTAAGTTACCGTTGAATTAAGCGCTTCTCTATTCTGTTGACACCAAAGCTAAATCTCATGGTCAGTTTGAAGTGGGAATCGCACTGAATTCCACAACAGCGATGTTTCCTCGATTGGATCCCAGTAACCAGTCCCTTATGTGCTGTCAAACTCAATGTATGGGTTAAAGTCTGTTAACGTGAATCAGAAAGGCACTGTATATTCGTTATATCGACGTATGCTTCAACGGGCGGCTGTTCAGATGTTAAAAAAGTTGCGTTTTACGGTCCCTTCGTTGACCCTCTGAACCAGACTGACATCATACTAGCCAATGATTCTAACGTTCAGGTTGGTCGATTTCCTCCAGACGAGTAGCGGCTGGCGAGTGTGTTTGGTGTCCGGGCACAATGCGCTGATTGGCACAAGACTGCTACCGCTGCACACATCTCACGGTCTCTATAATTCGAATGCCGCTTGTCAGCACAAGAAGAGGTTTTGTGTTATACGAAGACCTTCCTGTGCTTCTGAACCATGTACACAACTTGACCGCAAGTTGGTCACTTGCAGGTGGCGCCACCCTGTTAAGAACCGCCGTGCATTTTGGAGCAACCACTTGGACTCGGATCATGCTGTCGTACGCGCCCATTTTGTGTTGTCATTTGCCCAGGGGTCATACAACCAAAATGCAAGATGCTTAACTGGCATTCCAGCGAGGAGACTATAAAGAACGCTACGGTGAACAAAGTGCCCAGTTCGTTTCAGGTGGGGAAATCTGACAGACACTGGAAACAAATGCCAACAGCTATAAAGGTTTGTTGTTAAGAGGTGTGTTTCGAAGGAGGTTTGCAACTGCAACAGGACTAGATTTCTGTCACGTCGATAGACCTCATGAACAAGCGTCGCTTGATCCTACCTGGCTTTGGTTTCGATTCACTTGCGCGTGGCGTTCTCTTAAATGCCTTCTCCACGAGGTAGTACCGGGGAAGTGTGTGAGTTTATTAAGGTCAGTTTTCACATGTACAATATTCTGGTGGGTGCGCTTGAGAAATCCAGTGGAGTTGGTGTTGAGCTAGCCGCTGGTTTGACCGACGTGGAGTATGTCGATAATATTGTCCTACTTAGACCCTCCGCCGAAGACGTTGACCATGCTGCACAAAGTGAGTGACCGGGCCGCGTTGTGTGGAACGCCCTTTGTACGTTCAGGGTGCGAAGTGCTGCACCAAGGCTGGCGCACTTCCACTTCTAACTTCTTTATCGCATGCAACCCATTTGAGATTGGACAGTTTCACATACGTGGGTACCACTATCTCGTCAGCTTGTAATTTTACTGGTAAGGTATCAGCGAGGACAGCCAAGGCATGAGTTGCCTTTGCCACTCTGTGTCATCTGTGGCACTGTTCGGTTGTCGTTGAAATGACTGGTGTATATTGCTTGTGTGCGTTCTGTTTTACTCTGTGGTTAAGAAACATGGCCTGTTTGATGCCAAGATGTCTACAGACTTACTGTGTTTGGCCATCGTTGTCTCCACCAGTTAGTGCACATTAAGTGAACTGTTCGCATGTGCAACACAGCCGTCTGGCCGCACGACCATTTGGTCAGCTACTCACAACACAGCTTGCGGTGGTTGGGTCACATACTCCGTATTCCATTTGATCGTTTGGCATACCGGGCATAATAAACTGAGACCACCAACAGTTACGTGAAACCGCGTGGTGATGAAACAACAACGTGGTCAAAAAATGTAAGGGCCGTGATTGTTCCATTGAGTTAAGTAGGTAGGTGTTGTCTATCTGGGTGAGATCCGTGTGGGATCCTCACTGTTTAGGAACGCTATCCGAGGTGGTAGTGTGCCGCAACCAATGACATACTTGCCTCCATGCCATGTTTAGTTCTTCCGCTCAGTCTGATTTTGTTAATTTTCAACCTTTCTGTCAATGTTTTCGCTTTGAATACTCCTTATCACCGTTGGTTTGAGCGGCAGCCCGAGCCACAGTACCTTCGGGTCAGGCTCAAGACCGCCATGACGCTGATAATCACAGTGGTATTTGGCTTCGATGAGTGGATGACACGTTTGTTGTTTTACCTCGGATTCAGTTTGATCAGTTCCAGTTGCTTGAACACGATGATAGGTAGAATAACCTTTTTAAGCCGAGAAAAAACTCAGGCCTGGCGTTCCTTGATGTAGCGGTTATGAGAAGACTTAATGGAAACCTGGAAACTACTGTCAATGGCAAACCGACAACTGATGGTTCGACAGTAGCAATCCAGCCTGTTAACCTAAAAGCTGCATGAAAACATTGTTTTGACATGTAGATACGCCGTTTAGCTCAGTCAGACTCGGAATACAGGAACAGAGACACACGTTCAGACTGTTCACTTCCAATGGTTGTTCCAGTAGTTTCATAGACATCTATCAAAAAGTCCATAAGAACTGGACATACAGAACCCGAAATGTGAAGGACATTGCCGTATATTTGTGGCACATCTGAAGCAGCACACGGGATTTTATGACCACTTGACGTCCGTATATCACACCAGCCAAACTAAGAACTCCGTTCAGCTATGCTGAACGCTAAGGGTCGAGTAGAACCACATGAACAGTTTGGCGTAGTATACGCGACCCCTGTCTCGGATGTGACCAACAGTATGTGGAAGAGATAGGCAAACAGCTGTGCACACGTGCTCGAACACATTAACGGTGGGACGTGCCGACTCTAGATCACAATTGTGGCAAAACTACGCAGACACAGGTCACGAGGTCAACATGGGTCTTGCGAAGGTGGTCGCACGGGCAGAAATGAAATGGGAGTGGTTTGTACTGGAATCTCTCTGTCCGTAGGATTCGTTTAATCTGTACGTAGATATAGACAGTCACTATGTCAGCGTCATTGGCACTGGAACAAAAATCGAGCGAAGGTAGACTGACAGACGAACACGATGACTGGTAGAATAGGCTCATCCCGACGCATTTACTTGTTTGACAACGTCAGTACGTCTTCCAGGACGAAACGCTGTCTGTTCTTCCCTGATGTCTGCCTCTCGAGCTGCAGTGATTAGACAAAGTATGATGGATGCGAGATATTTGCCAATGGCTGGAGTCACGCTAATCCTCCTATGGTTTTCACAAGACCTAATTCCTTTCTTTAATACGGGAAGTATAATCGAGTGACCCCCACACAACGCAATGTTCTAGGTCGTCCACACGAGTTGTAAAAGTTCAGCCAAGATCTCTATCGATGCCTTCCTACCTTTGAAAAGTACCGGCACGGCATCATCAGGATCAACGGTCCTGTTACGTTTGAAAGCCGAAATGCAATTGCGGACAACGTTATTAATAGGTTGTCCTCAGGCTACCGACCAGGGTATTTCATTACAATTTTTTTCGCCAATAGGGTGTAAGCTGGCGGTCAGAGACTCATTGTAGATAAGTATGTCATCTGCCTCACTGATAGCTTCACTGATAAAAGGTCGCCTTAGACAAGTATAACAGATCAGCTTGAAGAGTGCGAATGTTCCACAAAACAAAAGCGGTTTCCATTTCGTTAACTTTTTCATTATCAAAACCTGACGATCAGCCTTCAGGCTACGCCTCAGCTTCCTACGGATATCTCTTCTAGACTCTTTACATGAACTATCCGGAGGAACGTTCTCTCTGCCATCTGACAATCCGAGACGTTTCTGTGAGGTCCACTGTTTGTTCAATGCGCGAACCCCCGTGCTGCGTACTGCAGTACCTGATTCATTAGTGGCTTGTGAGACTTGGATCCAGCAGTTGTTAGGATCTTCGAGGTGAGAACTGTGTTTGATTTCCAGTTTGGTACTCATGGTTTACCTCGACGTAGCCACTTTTTCAGCAGTCAGCTGTTGCCGTTGATAGAGTGGTTGCCCAACAAAAGCACGAAATGCCAACGCCTACCCTGAATCCAAATATGCTCCAATAAGCACGACTCCGTCACCTATAACTACCAGCTATGAGACCAGGTCTGATTCGATTATGGTAGACGCCGAGTGTAACAGTAATGCGCACAATGTCTAAATCTAGTGCTAGCTAAAAATAGCCTATGCGTCGCGCACAGTTGTAACAACCGCTCGCCACCGTCTGAGCAATCTAATGCTGTCCTAAACCTGTATAGGCAGTATCGGGTGGACAGTGCACGTGTTGTCAGTTCCGTACGATGACAACTGCCCTGGATTCTAGCCTTCGAGATGCAGCGGACATCGACATTCAGTGAGTCAAATGTTCGCGCAACAGCGGTCTGTTGACCTGTCTGTTTAAAGTACAAATGTTGAATGCACCTGTATTAATTCGTATTTCAGATGTAAGCAAGGGACGAGGGAGGTCTGAGGCTGAAGAGTAAGAGAGGCGACTCACCGACACAGTGTTATTATGATTATCTTCGTCTGCTATGGGACCTGCAAAGTAATTACAGGAAGTGGGGGTCGAGAAGAAACTGGAAGCTGAATGTGCTAGAATAGTGGGAAGGGGGAAACAGCAATGTGTTTTCGCTTGTCCACTCTGCTATATGCAGCAGATAGGGTTGATCCGGTTTACACTGCGAGACGATCAGTGCAGTATGGAACTACTGGTGTTTTGAGTATTCACGGTTGTATGCGAGCTGAGACACTGTTAGCACTCCCAGATCTGGACAGGAGAAAGAGTAGAGTTCTCAACTAAAGTCTTTGACTCACGAGCCTGTACCACAAGGCAGTAGGTGAGTGGCAGAGTACCAGAACTGGTACTTCTTCCGGAATAAAGGTACCAACCTTCATCCAATCCCCACCCTAGATGACCAGGAGACTGGTTTGTCAGACCTCTGCCTGTCTGGTATGGATGATTATGCCAGTGTAGTGAACACACCGTCCACTTTACCCCAATAGGTCGCCGAAGTGCGCAAGCCGTCACACCGCGTCAAGCTCGAGTATCGCTTGGTACATTCTGACAGGGTTAATGACTGCATTGCCGAACGAACGTCTGGCAAATACTATCTTTTAGGTTTCCGACTGTTATTCAATCTCGGGCCGCATACAACATTGTCTTGTGTCCTGGGCGATGTTGCAACAATACCCAGGTTCCGTTCACTCTCTGCTTGCCTCAGAAAATGCCCACTGAAGTGGTAGGTCTTCGTTACATTTGCCTCAGTATGCATGCACGTACACTCTTGGGAGTTTATTTGTACACCAGTTCCGCTGGATGATCCCTGAGCACATGTTGGTGCGCATTATCTGTTTCTGTAACCCTCTGTAAGTGGAAGGTCAATTCAAGAGGTGAGTTTCTCCCCGATGATTTCAGCGGTGGGGGGTTAAGACCACTTTAACGAGGGTACAGTGTGCTTGTCATACACAGTTTTTGATCTTGTGACCTCCGGCTATCTAAGATAGATGGAGACTTGTTCTTTTAACCGAAATGTTGATGCTGCGATGCGCATTCTCAAGGACTCGCTTAGTTCGTTGAGTATTGTGATATTTAGGTGCACCCAAGTCGCAACGGATGTACTCCGCGCTACCGCTTAGTCTTCACGGAGTAGGAAATATCTGAGTGTGGCATTTCTCGATGCCACATCTGAAAATTCTTGTGATTCTGAGGATCTTGACATCCCTCTACTCATGAACTTCTGCAGCTCAATAAATAATATGAGTATGTATAAATTATCTTCTGGATATCTGCTCTTGCAAGTCCTCGCTTGTGCTCATCGCAACCTTCTAACTTACTGGGTTTACAGCAACGGGAATGCCGAATCTGACAAAGTCAGTTTTTAGAACTTTTGGCACTGAAATTATCGAAAGACAACTTGAGTGGTTTTGTGAGCGATCACTGGATTGAGCGTTAGATTGATGCCTGTATCTCTCTCGCGTCACTCTGACCACGGTTTATTTTGGTGATTGGATGTTTCGCTGAGGAAATCGCTTCCTAACGAACAGTGCCCGTAACTGTGGCACACATTTTCCGGGTGGACGTTGTGACTCAGTGGTTGCGGTGTTATGATGGCTGCGCGGTATATTGGTTGAGGTAAACGCCGCCAAGCGCAAGCCACATGCGAATCGACTCTATGACTGAGTTTGGTTCGGTTCGGCTCATGGGGCCTCGAAGTTGGTTGCCAGTCGGCTTTTTTTGCATCAGCGAACTTCTGAGATCCCATCGCTTGACATCTTACAAAAAACTCTCCCTTCAGTCAACTGCTCATCAAGACCGGAAACCTTGCATGTGATATTGAAGAAAGAAAGGTTGTCGGATAATAGGTGAACAGTAGAGATGTGAGACGGTGTAAATCCTGAGGATCCGTAGTTTGCCCACCTATCACCACGCCATGACAAACCTGAACAGGAGGAGAGAATAAGACATTTATGGCCAACACCAGTAAAAGTGATGTTTGTTCCAGTCCGTTCCCGTAAGCCCTCGCCTTTCGTGCATAGTGGATATACGATGGTCTCAGTAGATTAACATATTTCCGTGGATTCCCTTGACGAAAGTAGTAGTACCAGATAGATCTATGGCCAACCAAACTAAGGTCAGGTTTTAGGTCCAGAAACAGTACGATCGTCGTCATTGTGTAAGTGTGACCGTAACACTCCTCACAACATAAACCTGTGGTCACTGCACCATCGACCGGACTGAAATCCTACCTGTTCACGGCTTCCTGTGGGTTTGGTGAGCCGACTTAATACAATGCCGCTGGGTTTACTTGAACGAATTGGAGACGAGACTGATACATCCTCGGTTGTCAAGTAAACTGATAGCCCCATTTTGAAAATCATAATAACTGTCGATAGACACTTATCGCCAGGTACTTCTTCAGTTTTCCAAACCTTCTGAAAGGGTTTTGTACGATGTGCTGTTGATCTTGCTCTACCACCTTTAAAAATAGAAGATTTGAAGACCTGAACCTAAAGCCTTGTTATGCCTCCAAAACTTGTGTTCCGAGACCACATCTGGGTAGGTAGGAAGGTAGTCTAGAACGCATTCACATTCACACCCGATTATCTGCCTGTTCCTGTAGGTTTTATCTCCAACATGTTCATCCCACCTGTTCAGTCGGCGTGATTGATTGGTGACATGCCAACCATCTTTATCTATGGTCACCTCTACTCGATCAACACAACCGCGAATCAAGGAAAACATCCTGATATTCCCAGATACACAAACCTGCCTCATCCATTCGATAGTTCTACCAAAGGATGCTCGTGTTTTTTTTTCAGACAGCCTGCGTTTCAGTCCTCGACGGTCGTCGTCGTGTTCAGAGTCGGGTGAAATTGGGCAATGTTTGTTCTTATGGTTCACTGATGTGTTTAGCAGCTTAATGTTTTCCGGATTGCACAACTGAGTAGAAACACACTTCTTTGCGGTAAGCTTTCTTAGTGAACGTGACTTGTTCCCATTGTTCGTTAGGTTCTCTCACCTTACTAGTTTGAGGTGTTGTTTATGTCAGTACTGGTAAGCGTTCCCTCTTCGTAGAAGACCGATTAATTATCTTGTATTTATAGGCGTTTGACCTCCGAACAAGTTACAGAACGAATTCAGCACGTACAACTGTATGATCCGGGTCCGGATGGTTGCGACAAATTCGCTATAAATGAGCCATCCTTATCGTGTTGTTTCACGCCGTTAAGCTGGTGCCCAACATCAAGATGCTAGTTGGTTAATGGCAATCGTGGGCCAACATTTGTGCGCACTATCTCGAGTCAAACGTGTCTTTTCTGGGTAGGATAGCTGGTGGTGCGGACTGTGTAAACAGCATCCTCAACTGTTTATGTAATACAAGCTTACTGGATTATTTCAAACTAAGACGGAAATGATCCCAGCTACCTCAATTTCGTCGAACTGAAAGCATTGTAATAAGTGCTTATGGTTTGTTATTGTTTATGTTGTTGCCTATCACACAGGCATTCTCTGGGTGTCGTTTGTTGTGAACTTCGATCTTACAATTAATTCATGTGAATTGCTGCCGCGTGTATCAGAAATAAACAGTGGTAACCACGCTGGCTTTCAGTCGTACAGTGAAAGCTCAGGCTGCCATCTGATTTGATAAGCCTGATCCTATAGAGCTTACCCGTCTTAGTAAGTTGCGCGGCGGTGAACGTTCGGCGGTACAAAAGCCACGAATTGAGTTACGTTGATTCTGACGAATATTTTATGTTACGGATGAGTAGTCGGGAATTTGGTTAATTTTAGGTTGCGTGTCTGTCGCATTTGATCGCAGCCTCCGCTGTCATTAGAGCTCACCAGTAGTGCATATCCCTGCCACAACCGGGATTTGAACTGTGGTCACGCTTTCATGAGACATCCATGTTGACCACTGCACTATTGACCTCACATTAGGCACAACTTAATCATCATATGTGAATGCTCAGCCACATTTGCTAGTGAGCAATGATCAGATCGCCCAGTAATGCGAGCGAAACTTGAGTCTAGTGCTTCTTTTCGAAAGAGGCTGGCTGGAAAGTCTGTCTGAATGCGACAGCTGCGATCAAATGTGGATGGTGTTCAACTTTTTATCATCACATATTT
The DNA here is from genome assembly GCA_008508345.1 of Paragonimus westermani. Classification (NCBI taxonomy): domain Eukaryota; kingdom Metazoa; phylum Platyhelminthes; class Trematoda; order Plagiorchiida; family Troglotrematidae; genus Paragonimus; species Paragonimus westermani. The sequence goes on along the minus strand of QNGE01003259.1, from coordinate 69,499 downwards.
TATATATGTTGTTTGTTATTATTGTCATTGTAATCCGTGTCACTGTTACTTATCAGTCACTTTTTGTCGCTTTGCCCTTCTCGCCTCATCCAACAGGTACTGTATTTATTGCTTCACTGGGAAAAGGGAAGCCCGTATGAAACATTGGATCAAGGAGAAGCTCGGGCACTAACACAGTGGGAACAATTTGATGACGGTGAACAGTTCTCTCCCACGAAAAAATTTTTGATCGTGGTTCCTATCGTTTTGTAGGTCTTTCTTTAATTTGCGTGTATGTAACTTAAATCTGACCCATTTTTATGCTTGACAACCACAACAGTTGTTTTGTTTAAGGTAGACGTATGCATATTCGTTCTGTCGATAAAGCAGTCGATGGTAACACGGCTGGCAAATTCTAAGTTTACAGCAGTGTGCAATAAATGCGTTACGAGGTTAAGTGTTGTTTAATATGTAAATCTTTTTGCGGTGCGTATAATGCGGTGTTCCCTCCCAGCAACAAACGCCTTCTATACTCATCATTATGTTCAACTTTGCGCCGAACCCGTGAACACTATGGTTTGGCTGCCGTTGGTCCTGACAGTGGCCCACGAAGAGGGGGAGTAATAAATAAATGCAATCGTATAGAGAAGTGTAGAAAACAATTGAAGGTTACGGGAAGAGAAGGAAAAGCCGATAACCTTGTAGATGTAGGTTTGTTGCTGATCACGACAATGACGTGTTTGAGATTGTTTCCTACACCCGTTGTGGGTGATCGCGAATCTCGTAGCCAGCTCAGTGGGATAGTCAAGGCTTTCACAACCTGTGTCCACTTATCGCCAACTAACGAAGACTGTGAAACCACGAATCGCTGAAAATAACACTCGACTGTTCCTTGATAAAAGTGTCTTCTCAATTTCTTTGGCTCGTAGCTCGGTGGTCCTTGTCGTTTTCAGAGTCTGTATAACCAATCAGCGTTCGTTGGAAAGTCCTGTGGAAATCTACTGCCGCATCCGTGGTGCTCCTTTGGAATAGACCTCTTTACAAACGGTCTGCGCGGTTCCTGAAATTTCTACCCAATGCTCGTTTGGATCACTCCACCGTTGGGATCCGGACGGTTTAACCGTCATTTTTTTAAAGTTGTTTCATATGCTCTCGTTGGGTCTGACAGAGAAACAATACCTCCTGTAGCTTCTCAGCCTTTTGTGCCACGGGCGGAGTTGAATTAGGGAACTTCACCGCGAGTCTTTGATTCGAAGGTCGGACCTGTGAAAGGCAGCAGGAAGTAGGATTTTCTTGGACGACCCTACCCGGAGCCTCTAACTGTGTTGGTATTGAGAGACCAGCCGGAGGGCGCGATGAATAAGACAGTTTTGTCCAATTCGGGCCACTGTTGTGTGTAGTGGATGTATTCGAATATATATAAAGCTTCTGAATTACACCGAAAGTTCTTCAACCGCATTGGACAGTATGCATATGGTCACGATCAGCCGTTGGGCTGCCCCGATGTGTTTTGTTTGATTTTACCCTTACCAACCCTCTTTTCTGAAGATAGTGTCGCAATCACAAAGCTAGTTCCACTGTGTGCCTATAAGATCGTGCTTCGTTATTTAAACACCCTTACGCGGTCAATAGTACGACGTACAACCCTAGGAGTGTAACTGGATTTCATTGGTCTCAATCACCATAGCCCTGTAGGTCGGTGCAGTACACAAGCCTGACCACTACCTCAAATCGGCAACATCGATCCGACCTTGAGTAAGTGAATTTGTTTCATCGGTGACTGCGTTTTCTCTTGAGAGGCGATTCAGTGGAATCCGGCCGATGTTATTTCAGCACATTGTTAAGACAACCTTCCTTTGTCAAGATTGTTACAAAAGTCGTGCTCATTTATAAGATACCCGCACCAAATTTAGTACGAATGAAGTCAAACAGTTTGGATGTTGGGTTTAGCATGTTATTAATAAACAGATTGAGAATAACACAGTTATGAGCAAGTTGTAATACTCTACGTCTCAACCACCTCGGATGGCATTTTTCAGGAGTGTTGACAGCATTCCTGACGAAGGCTACCCAAGGTGGTTGAAACGTAGAGTATTATAACTTGCTCATAACTTTGTGTAACTCTCAATCTGTTTATCAATAACATGTGCTCATGGTTACTGCTGTGATCTCATCCAAACGATTCCGAGTGCCATAAGGTATGCGAAACTGCTTTGAATATAGTGTGCTGTTGAATGACCTTCGTTTGGTAGCTGTGCCGATTGCGAAACCGTCCTGTAACATTGGACCATTACAGGTCAGCGTAAACAAAAATGGTCGGTATGGGCAATACACCACTCAACAGACGCCCTACAGCAGTCTGGTCGCCCGCTGGGTGGGTTGCTGTCTTGCTGCTCACCTGTAGACGTTAGCCAAATAATGGTTGTTCAAATCCCAGAACTGTTGGAGAGCTGGGAGACATTGTGACTGCTGTTCTCTGTTCAGGACCAGGTTAAGGGCAGTATGAAAGACAAGATTGTAGTCAGTGGGAAGTCCTTTAGCAGTCTCACCGTTACTCCCAGGAGTTGGCCAAACATGTTTTACTCTCCGTTTTCCGATTGGGCGATCTTTGGTTAACATTGTAACTACATCACCTGAGCCAATACAACCAGGTGCTCGAGTTCCAGAACGAAATTCTGTACGTCATCTGCACACTCATTTTTGCAAGATGCAACCCCGGAAGCGCATCGTTCACACGTCTCAGCGGTCATTTGGCATGGCACATGGAATCAACTTACTGGTGAGCAGATCTTAGTCCGATGTATAATAGATTTTAGCATGCTAGTGCGACATGTGAAGATTGTTCGCATCCGATGTACTTCACTGCTGTGCTTTACAGCCGACATATAAGCAGCAGGCTGGTTGGTTTAGTCCAGCAAAACTGCCCTACTGACTTCCCATTGGACGGACTGGGCCATTTTCAAGTTTCGAAGTGTTTCGTACGCCGCTCCCATAGATGTGCTTCCTCAGTAGATTTGCTTAATGTATGGTATGTCGTAGCTTGTTAGAGAACTCCGACGAGTGTGCTCTTTCTTGGACGAATACTGTGCCGAACTGTGTTCAACTTTGTTTCTTCGTTATATTCAGCCTCGTTGAATGATGTAGGATTCCGTGTGACGGTTCGTCAGTGACATTGTGCTGCATCACTAGTCATTAGGTGTGCTCGTTTTTTTCACGTCATAATGTCATCTTTTGCTGTTTGTTCCCGGATACTTAACATCGCTTTGCATGTTTTTCTTCTTGTATGTTGCTCGCGTTCTACTTCAAACTGCAAACAATTAACTCATACACGTAAGCGATGTGCGCGTGATAAAGTTGATTGGAAACCGAGTAGAAGATCAAGCAGATCTAGATCGGCTTGCCAAATTAGGTTGGTGACATTTTTGTTAACCCATTATTGCAGCCAAGTGACCTTCGCATGCCCTCGAATGCGTTAACAAGAGGAATTGGAACAACTTAGTCATTGTATGGCTGATATCTCCTGATGCTGGATGAATTCTTCTGTTGACGTCCACTTTTATACCGATTTTTCTCCATTAGTTGTTACTACGATATCCAGTAATACAGGTTCCATTTCCTTCAACACTTCATACAAACGTCCAGCTTTGCGGTGCCTTCAGTATCTGGTTGATTCCTGGTTGCGTGCTAACCGATGCATTAGTTCCCTCCTGGTTTGTAGTTGTGTCAGAGACAGTCTTGTGAGAATAGCCTAACGCAATACTGTGTAGTGGGTGTATACGTTTTAACCCACTTTGTCCGCTTTCCTTGGGAACGAAAAACTGTTTGCTTTCGGAAAATCCGAATCCCGCGAAATCCGTTCACTTTTATCACAACTCATCAATAGCTCATATCCTCGCCCGCACTGGAATTTGCACCCCGGCCCTCCTGCCTGTAAGACCAGCGTGTTAACCACTAGGTTAGCAAATTCGTGTTAGGTACTACCGAATAGTGATCAAAACGCGCAACCACAACCTTGTGAATAAGCAAAAACATTCTGCAATCTAATCGATAACCCCATGATCAGTGATTCTCAATTAGGTCGAATTTACTGTCTTCATTAAACCGATTGAACATGGCCTGACTCATTAGCAGAGGTTCAGTGGCTTAGATTACTTTAAGTTGGACACAATCCACATCTGATCACAGCCTTCGCACTCAAATGGGGTTTTCGGTTAGTCCACGTCCAAAGAAGGCATTAAACTCGAGTTTCTCTCTTAGCAGGGCCCATCAGTGCATATTCTCATCTGGACTGGAATCTTGATGTGTCAACAGTCACTACATTATGTGAATTGTGTCTGCTGATCCGTTAGTTGATTTTCAACCTGGCTATTTGTCTGGTGTGAGCACCTTGATGCTGGATGTCTGAATATAGACGTAGCTATTTTCTCACTCAGTTCTCCTCTTCTCCATTTTTGTCTTTCTTTCTTTTTTCTCTGAGCCGGACTTGCTGTTTCCTCATGGTTGTATGACAGTTAGACATCAGCGAGAGACTGGTGTGTTGCTGTTTAGGATGATGATGATGATAATAGTTGACTTTATCACTGACATACCCTACAGAGTGATTTTTACCCACTCTGTGGAAATACCTTACCTTGTATTGTGGACGCGCATGCATTAGTTCTGTGCAAATTTGACTCGTCGTATTCGCGGATTTTTGTGGCATTGAAATAGGTAGGCTCGCCGGTTGTTGGGTTAACAGAGGTTACTTGGAGTGACTACGCGTACAGTGAAGTGAGAATGGTGCGGTGCTGATCGCGCGTGGATAGTGTGAGGTGGCATCGCACTTTGGCCGCTTAACAGGGTCTCAGCCGTGGCGTCACGCAGATATAACTAGCTAGCAATTTTCACATGTCGAGTGTCGCGTTGTAGTTTTGATGACTGAAAGTTTTATGTGTAATAATATCAACAACAATCGTGATTCGTTCACTAATGAAGTGCTCTTAGCGTCATAGCCAATGAACTATCTGTGCTAATCATGTTTTCATGTCTGTCGCCTCTGAGCAGCATTCCACCCTAATTTTGGAAAACAAGTAGTTCCTCGTTAATTCGCACGTAACTGACGATGTCGTTAGGTTGCGAATTTACGGAAATTCAGTGTGTTTCTGTACTGTGGTCTGTGCAGTTGTTCAACGTAATCATGATTTGTCATCCTTTTGTCACTCAATAGCCCCATTCGTTATGCTTTAGACTATCAATGTTCAAATGTCTTCAGGTTGAACCGAGTTGCGTACGTTTAATCTCCACCAGCTTGCTGATTTTCTCCCTACTTTCTCGTACAGATTCCTTTTGGCTAGTTTCTATACTGAGTACGATCCAGTACACTGCTTGATCAACGCCTCATCGCTCGTATTTCTGGCTCTTCTACCAAAACTTCCTCAGTTTTATCGTGTCCGAATTTTCGGCATCAATCGTTGGTAGTCGCTATTTAAACTGGTCTGTCATTCTGTGCACTTCGCAACCGGGCGCTCCGATTGCTGCATTCCAACCCTCTGTGTTTGTTTATCTCTTTCGTCTGTGATCACATGACGCCCACCCGTGTTATTGTTTTTTGATTCCCCGCTGATCATTTTTCCAACTAATACATTTATGTTGGTAGTGTTTTCTATGGACTCTCCTGTGTATTCGTTGCATATTTATTCTCGCATCTCGGCGGACTTCATTCACACACGTCCTACTGCGAGTGTAACAGTTCGTTCCCACAGAAATCTTCCATTCTCCCTGAGTCTTGCACAGACTGTGGTTATTTTTCCAGTTTTACATGAATCATCGTGAATTTCGAGGCTCTATGCTCGTGCTGTATGTGCGTGAATCTGTTCGACTATTCCGGTTTAGTAGAACACGTCATAGCAATCCTGGTTGTTTTTATTTGGCAATCCAGCTCCGATTTACTGAATATCTTTTTCAACGTTGATTTGCCGACGCATATGGGCACTGGCTTACATATAACCACTGAAATTTATCGCACAATATTATGTGCCGGTCCGATACAAGAGTCGTATGCCTTGCTTTAATTGTGCACCGAGAGTACTGAAGGTTTAGGTAAGGCCTGGTTGCAAACTATCCGGGTTTCGGCTGGATTCGAACCAGCTGCAAAAATAACTCGCTCAGACGCGGCTGGCCTTCTACCAGGTAAGCTAAGATGCCACACTGGGAGCTCAGAAACTCAGTCTCATCTGAATTGTACAGTGTTCCACATTACTTATAAGTAATGCAATTCTTGTGATCGACATCGGCGCTGTTGAATTCCAGCACACTAACTGAGGGATTCTGCTTGGGCAGCGAATCCCTTGGGTCATTTGGTGGATTCCGTATGACACAGCGGGTGGGGTAAATAACTGAGTCCCAGTGTGAAATTTGTGTTTCAACTCCAGCCAAATCCGAAATTTTTCGCAGTTGGTTCTCATCTAACCTGTGAAATCTGCCACCCTACTAATGTGCATGCTAAACCGTCTGGAACTAACAAAACGGGTCAGAATTGATTAGGCTAAGATATTAGTGAGTACGTGCTTGCCTGGCTATCGATTTGGCGACCTGAGCATAGTCTGTACTAGGGGCTTTGATGAACGCATGTCATCGAGTTGTGTAATGTCGGTGGACTTCGATGGAAGCGCACTGATACTGAGAGCGCCAGGCATAATTTTACACTTACTCATAAGCAGCGTGACAGCTTTGATAATGTAGAAACCATACAACTGCAGAATATCTGCGCTACAAAACCACACCAGAAGCTCAGAAATATCCTATCTGGAACATCTGGCATGGCTTCTTGCTTCATTCTGTAAAAACTTGCCACGTTTAACTTGCTGCGGTGACCTGTATGTACTAATTTTCACACTTAACGTGGGTTTGGTTCTTCACACAAGTATCGATTTTCTCCCTTGGTAACTGGTGAAATCTGATAGTCGAAGTGTATCACGCCCAAGAAAGAAAACTGGAAAACATCCACTGTTGTCTACCCAGTCGTGGACCATAAGAACCAGAGTTCAGCAGTGACATGCGTTCAGTCAAACTGGACTAAAATATTCACACTATCGGGAACGAAACATTTGTTCGGGTTCTTTAGCAAAGTACACTTATAATACGCAGCATGTTCTGCTGGCCCAAACTGGTGTACAGTGAACTGTACTTGGGCACTGTCAACCCAAATATCTAAATACTACATGTCTTTAAGGCAAATGAACGAAGTTTTGGAGAGTAATTCATGTGTTCACAAAGTAACTGAATTCCGTGTTATTGTTCACCAACTTTGAGATGAAACTGCGGTTAGAACTGATGAGCGCTGGTGAACTTTTACTCCGTTTCCTGGCACAAATAAGTTTTGACTGGCGGCAAAATACTGGTCATGCAGGTAACCCATAAATATCGGAAATCCTTCGAATGATATTAACTCTAGGGTGACGGTCTACTATTGATAACCGCTAATTTTTATGACTTAAACAAGCGCACAAAACTATAACACGAGACCTGTTCCCCTACCGTTTTACGCCTCCTAGTATGGAACTGAAACATACTACCCGCTAGCCAGACATGACACTAGTCCAGCAGTCAACTAATAATGGAGCAGGAACATATTTGTTATATGTGGCCGAACTGTTGATGACGGGTGATACAAACAACAAACCTAAACATTTCGTTGAACAAGAGTGCGTCAACTACCCACAAAGGTTAGACTGGGCCTAAACAAGGAATACGGATGAATAGCTATCAACTGAATCAGTGGCTGCGGACATGTACAGGGACGGAACTACTGTCGGCCAGTGAAGGACACAGTGTTCGATTGACTGAGAGGGGATGAAGAATCAATCAATCTGTCAACATCCGGTTGGCAATCCAGGTTGTTGCTCGCGATATTGCGTCCCATGCAATTCGGGCGAACTGATGGACTCAATACACATCACCAGTAGTGCTCAACTGAAATCAGACTGAGTGATCAGTAGACGATGTACACGTTGCGAGGGAATTTCTCAGTGACGGGATTGAATGTCTGTCTCTCAATTTAGCAAGCCACGGGGAACAGAATGAATGAACGGGGGTTCGTTATTCTTGAATAGAGCCCGCGGAAGAGCCTGATATGGATGACCTACATGGGTTAAGACCTTAGAAGTTCTTTCTGAACTCAGCAGCTTCAGGGTGCTTGCGTACACAGCTCAAGGCACGGTTGAATGGCCTAGGTTGAACAGCTGGTATGAAGCTTGCCTACCGTCGTGCACGCATTAACTGTGACACTAATTGTGGTGGATTGTCAGGTCGAAGGTGCGAGTTTTCGAACGCTCGGCCGAATACCTCAAAGTGGGGGAGGTATGTTCGAAAACCTGCCGCNCGGCCGAGCGTTCGAAAACTCGCACCTTCGACCTGACAATCCACCACATAATCATTGGCAATTGTTTGATTCGTCTGCATAAATGGCCGTACGGGACATGGAGAGGAATAGCTCATGTTCGTATCATGACATGTTCACTTGTGTTTTCTCTTTTGCTTCGCTGAAGTTAGTTTTAGCCAAACATACAGTGTCTTCTACAATAATCGAATGCAGTTGATAGCATAAGCCTCCAACTCTACGGAATTTCCGGTAGTCACAGTTCAAGTATATATAGCTGGATAAAAACGCTCAACACTAACAACCATTTCCACATTCCCATAGAATTCATAAAATACCAATTGTGCGAGCGGCTGTTTTCGATCATTCTTATCAGGCATGTACAATTACACACGATACATACGTTTTCCATATAAAAAATTAGAGCAATCCAAATGGGTCATTGAAAACAGAAGTCGGGTGAATCACAGTCTGCTGGAGGGGATTGGAAGTGTTAGTGAATGTGTGAACTGTCACTAGTGGCTGCCGTGAGACATGCATTCGTCGAGATCAAGTGGTTCTTGCTTGCTCACTTTAGCCAAGGATGATGTAGGGTTTGTACAAACCGTTTTTGAGCCCTTATATATCGATTTGATGACCAAAGCCACGGCCGTTGATAACAATCGCACTCTGACAGCTTTGCAGTGGGCTTGACGGACCTTTTAAATGACTTAGAAGGCTTCATCCGGCTCAATTTGATGGCCAGTGTCAAGCAAATGAAGACCGATCGCAATGTAAATGAGCTTTGTCGAAACGTTTTGAAGCCACTTCGGGAGTTGCCCACGAATCAGTCCCGATAGCCATCTTGTGGTTCGCTCAACGTAACCGGTGTGACAAGAGGCGAGAGAATAAACACAAAAGGACGATGAAAATCTAGGCACTCTATCTTTGAGGTGTGGCACCAGTACAGGGCAGGTATTGAACGATAAGATGAGTCCTGCTGCTCTCAATCACATTAGAAATTCGGGAGGTGATAATCTCACCAGTAACTTCACCCTTGTACGGTACAGTTATAAAAACAGGCTTTTCATCTACCGCCTGAACAAATTCACGCTTCACTTTGGTTCGCATGTTTCTGTCCAAGAATGGCTAGGGATATTCAATTTGGCTTAGAACATCTCAAACGTGCAGGAGTTCAACCTAGAAGGTGTCTGTCTTGCATATTCTTTGGGCTCTGTTTGTTAAGCAGCAAACCAAATTCCGCCTATACTTCAGCGGAACAAAGCTGAGGAGATGCATCTACTGGTCAGCCCACGTAGTATTTCTTATGTACTGCCTTTTGAATTGACCCATCTGTTCTACAATGCAAGACAATATTTAGAAATGGTAATTGGTTGTTCATCTCTAATTTGGTGATGAGTACGACGTCGGGGTTCGCACGACTGAAGTCAGTTATTACAAACCGTGTATCATCTTTTCGTTCAGTAAGCAAAATATATGGCCTACGTAGCGCTTATGAAGACAAAACTTACCGAAGAAGTGACGTAGTACACTGATCTCTAGTTTGGCCACAAATATATCTGCCAGCAACCGACCTAACGATGAGCCCATGGCTAAACCATTACACTGTTTATGAAGCTTTCAATCAAATTAAAACTGACTGTTTGAGACGCAGAATAATAATATCTCTTAGTTTGGCAAGGGGAATGCCGATCTTGAGTTGTCTGGTTTCAGTTTAAACACACAAATAACCAAGTTTCTCTTAACAGCACGTTTGTGAATAGGGAGGTTACATCTAAGGAAACCTTGATATTCACTGAATCACCTGCGTTGATGACGTCAAAAGTATCTCTTGAAGTGAATGGGGTCAATTGCAATTTGATTGGTTCTAGTAAAGCGATAAAAGCAAGCTTTTTATTCACCGCGTGAATGTCTTCCTGCTTCACACTTGGTTGCATGTTTCTGTCCAAGACTCGTTGGTGCTATCAGTTACGACTTAGCAAATCTCGACCGTGTTCTTTGTGAGGCCTGGAATTCGCTCGCTCATTATGTTGTTTCCGGCAATTCCGAGTCAATTTTCACGGCTAACCATAGTCAGTTTCTATTGCCTTAGCTGAGATGCTGTACCTCTTGACCTACTTAAGTCCATCCCCGAATAAATCTTGGTTATACGCACTAAAATAGCAGATTCCCAAGGTCTCCAATTCGGTATCTTCACCATCAGCCAGTTCATCTTTTGAAGGTTACCAGTACTTTATGTAGGGCCTATGATTTTGTAAATCAAGATAGATGACGTAGGTGTCTCATTATTCACAGTATCGACTTGATGCCATGGGTTATCGTACTAATGCGTCCCATGGTTGAAACCTGTGGAAGTTTGTGGTAACTAACTCCGGGCCTTGTGACCTCTAAGTGACAGGTATAAACAGGTTACCTAGATCTTCTAATTTGATATCCACTCCAACACCTAGACTTTTCGGATTTCGATTTCGACGCAGAACGCCGCTGACTAGACCTTATTGGCTTGGCCTACCATTCACTAACAGCTTACGGGTGGTACCAAGTTCCTACTAGATCACTCTTAAAAAACTAGTTCGAGTTTTCCTAAGTTATCTATGATACCGCAAACGTAGAGTTGACTCAGCGCAAACGTGAAGTCTCCAGTAGTGCGTCAACATTCACTTCAAGTCCACAAAGATAAACCAAGATGCACCCGTCTTCCTATATAAAGACGGCGGCACAATTGACGAAATGGCAGACCTCGACCAGCCTTCCAGGAAGGAGAAAATACGGAGACTCAGTGGACTTGAAGTAGATCCAAGTGTGTGGTTAGATTTTGTTCTAACCAGGGGAGAGCATATGATTAATGACTCACAAATTAATGCCACTCTTGGGCTTAGTGACAACGTAGACATCGTATTCGAATTAGTTAGTGGTGCGGATATATTTCCTCTAACCCAAAACTTAGAAGGGAATTTCGCAAAATGGATTAAATACCCCTGACTGAAAAGCATGGCGATATTTTGATCTGATACCTCAGTGTATCCATTACTCGCAGGCAACTTTAATGACCTAGGAGCCAAAGCCAACTTTAGAGTTGAGCATCCGGAAATATTTATGAGGCTGGACAAACGTTAACACCGGTTGGAGCTTGTCAACAAGCTTAGTGTCATTTCAGCACTGTTGTGTTCGTAGCAAAGAGCCGTCCCACAATCTCACACTTGCGTCACACAGGTGAAATGACTGTCTCGGCAGGAGAAGCTGCCAACGCTCTTGACAAGCAGTATCTGAGTGTGTTTGCTACTAGCTTCAGAGTCAGCACACATGTCTAGTGCCAGCATTGGGGATGTCCTGTGGGCATTTGCGTTCATAGCGTACGTTGTGTTACAAAATTGCCACCGCTTTGTGAAAACATATCTCCCTGTTTTGAGCCCTTCTCTTCTGTAGTATTGAGGAAGTGTGTCAAAGCAGCATCCAGGTATGCTTTCCAGCCGATTCTTTTGAAATAACGAGCTTCCCAAAGCATGGAAGGTGTATACAGTGCCATTCACCTTCAAAGAGGGTGATCGCCGTGAGCTCGCCAATCACATTCCAACTGTAACTTTGCTTCAGCGGTTACGGAGAGCTTGATTGGCAACCAGTTGCCTAAGCGTTTCACTCGATTTAACTTGGTGTCCGAAAGTCGACGAAATGGATTCTCACGTGTCACCCATTCATCCGCTGCTCGGGAAGATTAGACAAACGCAGTTGCTATGGATAAACCGATTGATATTGTTCCTCTTCGAAAGGAATATTCAACGACCTACAGAAAGCTTTGAAGTTATGAGCTACAAAATCCTCCACTCCGGTGGCTCAACGATTACATCCAAGATCGCCGCTTTAGTGTCAAGGTAGACGGGGACTTTTTCAGACTGGTGGTACTGTGACCAGCGGTATACCATAAGGTTCCATGACGGAACCTGTGCTCTTATTTGCTTATAGTTTTTGCTCAAAATCTAACAGGTCGTTCATTCTTCGTTACTTTTATATGCGGCTGACGTCAGAATTTGTCACGTAGTGTTTAGTCTGACTGAATGGGAGTGGTTTACACATATACAGCTGCACCGCAAACAGCCGCCCCTCGTTTAACTCGGCTGAATGTAAAGTGATACACCACCGTTTTTCGGGATGCACAGATTGTAGAAGACGAAAAATTGGATACAAACACACGCGAGCATTAAGTGACTTTAACCTGCTTCCCAACAGTTTCCCAATGGCCGCAAAAGCAAACACCACGAGTGGGTTACTCAACAGACTATGTGGACGGTTTCATGCAGGCTGTTTAATTGTAATTTTTTATTCTTTGGTGTGCTATAAGCGTAAATCTTTGTTCACACCGGGCCAAACGTAACGGGCAGAAATCAGTTCGAGTGTGGCATGGAATCCAGGGTGAGATAAACATCGTAAATGTAGAAAAATGGGTTGACGAAGAGAGAGAGAGGTAGCACGTGGAAAGTGGAATGCCTCCGAAAGTATCACACAGAGCAGTGAGTTCGGAAGAAGATAAGGAGGTAAGGGGACGATGGGAAGGTGAGATGCAAATTGACGAGATTTCAGGATCTAATACGTGAGTTTCAGCAGTTTTCTTGAGGCTTATGTTATGCGGTCCAGAAAGCGCGTTAACATGTAGTCTTGGGACCTCTTCAACAACCATATTCCAGTTTCTCTCGATGGATCGGGTCTCCGTTGTGAGTTGCACTATAAAAACAAGTTGTCCAGTTTCGCAATGGGAATATTTATCTTGACTAGCGTTAAGGACGTAGATTAAAGGTTTATTCTCCGTTAACACAGTGATGTTGATTCCTTTCAACGAATATAGGAAATATCTAATGAACAAAATGAGGACGAGCAGTTCACGATCAAATGTGGCATAAGTCGCTTTCACGAGCGTTAGCTTCTGGGAAATAAATGAAACCACTGAAACTGTGTTGTAACTGGCTCACTGGCCTACGAGCACGTAAACAGATAACGGGATAACGGTTGGTGAAACGCGTATAAGGGAACGACAGTCAACCGTAACGAACAACGGACTACCTAATATGCACGACTAGTTCGAAAACTTCCCGGCCAACCCAACCACCTGAGGCTCACTCATGAACAGAGAGAGATGATCGGCCTCCGGGAAGAGCTCATTTGAGTCACTCAATCCGAGGACAACACGGTCACAAATCAGATCATATTTAAAGGGTTTGTGACCAATCAGATGACTAACTGAAAGGTGAACCAAATCAAAAGCCAAACAGGATAGTGATGCATGTAGGCGAGATGTGAGCTTGTGTGAGCAGCGAGGCGCGTAGGTGTGTTGTCAGAGATTTGGCACAAGGGTTGAAGGACGAAGTGGCGCATGACCGTGCCAACTATGAAGGTACACGCAGATGCACTTCATAGTTTTTGACGCGCCTTATTTTCGGAGAACTGACGCCTTCCCGGACACATTGCTGAAACACTGCATCGACAGTATGATTGGACGCACCAGTCGGCTCTGAGCTAGAATTGTTGGGTCATTGAGTGCTCTCTTCACGTCGCTGAAGGTTTGTAGCTCCTCAGAACTGAAACTAGCGTTTTTTTAGAACCGCGGAGCAGATGGGTTAATAGTAACATAAGTTGCGATCGGTAAGGAATTAAACGACGGTAATGGTCAACAATTCCAATGAAACTCTGAAGCTTCTTATTAGAGTCAGAAATGGGATATTCTTGCAGTGATTGCATCCTGTTTTCTAAAGTTTTGATACCACCTGTCTCTATGAAGCCTACGGGGAATTCAAGGGAGAGACGCCGAAAAATCATTCTGTTAAATTGGTAGAGACCCCGCAATAATTCAAATGCTCCAACACAATGCGAAGGTGTGTTTCATGTTCTTTGAGGGGACTGGCAACCAAAACGTCCTCAACGTGAACAAAGACAAAGTCCAGATCCTGTACAACTCAGTCCACAAAACGCTGGAATGTTTGAACTGCATTACAGAGGCCAAAAGTCATTCGAAGGAGCTCATACAAGCTGAATGGAGTTGTAAGCGCAATCTTAGGAATGTTTTCTTTCGCGACTGGAATTCGGTAGTACGCACGCACCAAGTCGATTTTGGAGAAAGCGCGCTTAGAATGTAGGGTCAAAGAGAAGTCATTGATGTGGGGAATTGAGTAACGGTCCGGTAGCATTCTTGCGAACTCGAAAATCACTGCATGGTCTCCAATCGCTGAGTACTAGTATAGAGACCGACTGCAAGAGGGAAGACCATGCGCTGTCGGATAGGTGAACAAAATCACTTGGTCAAATTCTGCTTTAGCAATTTTAAACTTTTCGGGAGGAAGACATCTGTGCAGAAAGTTCACTGATTACCCTTTAGTCACAACAGTGTGTCACGTCGTGTTTTAAAGAATGCAGGTGTTGCGACAGATTTGTGAACTGAGGCTACTGTGGAATCACCTGAGAATACCTTGAGGGTCTGGGTACCGCCCCACGGATTCTGATGGAATTCATGTTGGTTAATTTGCCCTTATCTATTTGAAAGTGTGTGACGCCGAATATCAACCAGGAGACCAAAGTGAGATAGGAAGTCAGCACCCAAAATTGTGGTCTGAAAAACCAGCGGAACTGACGTTGTAGTCCGAGGTTAAGGGTGAGTGAACATCGACCGTATGTTTGTATCGATGTTCCGTTGGCAACCTTTGAGGAGAAATAGGCCAACAACGTTAACGGTCACCTGCTGCTCGCGAAATTACGCCTACCTCAGCACCGGCCTCACTAAAGAAGTTGAAGAATGTGGGTCTGTCAGGCAGGCAGAAGAAGCGATATTTAGCCGGGACACCAAGCACAGTAGTCGCCATCACTAGCCAGTCACTGAGTTTCCCTGTTCTGTCGGTGAGGTAGTGAACGTATAAAGCTGATTGCACTTCTTTACTCGGTGACAAAACGTACGGTGATACCAAAAATAACCATGGTCGTTGTGTGTTAGTGCCGTCGGAATTCGACATCGGCTACCTGGTCTGTGCAACGAAGGTGCAGGCTGCAAACCAATGAGTGGACCTGTTTGGTCAAACACTCCACCTGATGTCTCAGGTCACCGTGTGGTTGGCTAAATGTAGATGTTAATTGGGTGTTATATTAAACGTTCAACACTTTGTCAGTTGATTCTGCAGCTCCTTTATAAGCGCAACACTACTGCAGGTAGCTAAAACCTCACGGTGGTGGCATCTATCTTTCTACCCACAAGAAGCTGTTTCGTGTGTCGCAGGAGCTGGGGTGGCTTGCTGTCATCCAGCTCCATTTCAAAAAACATTTGATCCAGCTCCGTTGTTCAGAAACACCCGCTCAGTTACTTGAGGCGTCCATCAGATTATCGTATGGTCAGTCTTCAGGTATATTGCCGATTAGATCTGAGACCTCTTAAGCGATCTCGGAAGGTATGGAGTGAACTGCGTATGAGTCATGGGTTACGAATTCATGCGTCTCGTTCAAAAGAGAGCATCAACTTGTCCAAACCAGAGAACAGGATTACTGATTCCGAATTCAGGCAGTTTAATATCCACGGATGCGGTCAGCTAAATCGTCATAGCCGGACATGGTCACGGGGGATGCTTTTTAACATGCAAAATTAATGAGGCGGTGAGCACGTTAATATTTGTGGTGACTGAAAAAACACTGGGAAATGAAAACAAACAGCGTGGATATACTACTAGTTCGTTGACTCATGAAGACGGAAAAGGGTGAGAAGTTGACTACATCGGGATCACCAAGTTGTAGTGATTAACAACGAGTTACCGAATAATCTCAGTAAATGCAAGCGTATCTCACTAGATTGTCATTAACAACAAAGTGAACAAATGCACCAGAAGAGTTACAGGGTTCAAGCAGGTTACGGTAATCAGATAATTTGACTTTCAAAAGGTGTTCAAGCTGACTACCATAATATTCCAAATAATTGGTTTCGGGAAAGTAAGGATATCACGAAGCTACCGTGGACTGTTGAAACGTTATCACAGCTGAGCTAAAAATAAATTGGGTGAAAGATCCGTTTAGTATCGTCAAGCGACTGCGTAACAGATAGACCAGTGTGCACTAATTTTTGTATTATATTGCAGCAAGGAGCCATTATTGATAAGTTTGTTGAAACTCCTTTCTTGTTTCCCGAAGCACCACTGTTTCGTTTTTCCATTATGTTTCTCTTCTGTTCTCCCCAACGAACTTGTACTTAGTAAACCGTTACGTTGTGGACCACTGTTAACATGAAAGACATCCCTAGTCCTGGTATTCGTGGGTGCAACTGGAAAGAAACATAAGCTGGCACAACTTCCTGACGAAATAGGACTCCAAGAAGTACCGAATTAAGAAATTTGAAATTTGCAGCAAGCATTAAGTTCAAAGGGTAGTGAATTGTTTGAAAGGGGTGTTTATAGTTAATGAGGACTAATGTCAAGAGGAGCTTGTGAACAAATGACATTCGAAAATAATTCGAACTGTGGGAACGACTGAGAATGTTCTAAGATTCTTTCATGGGGTGTTGCAAAAAACAGTTTTACGCAGTCATACGCTATTCGCCATATATCTCGAGAAATTTCTGATGGTCCTCAGGGGAGTTACACTTAGCGGTGTCCAAGTCGCAGAGTCCCTAAGAGTTAACAGATCTAATGGGATACAACTTTGGAGGACGTCTTGAACGGATCGTGCAGTCCATAAGTGAGAATGAGTCGTTCCAAAAATGTCCGATCGTCTCTCAAGTCGAGGTTAACTGGTCGCACCTTCTGTAGTGAGGATAGACGGTCGCACCATACTACTCACACCACTATTCAGTAGCCGCATGGATCGATATGATCCCGGGATAAATACGGGAGACATATGGGAAGGATCATTGGAAGGCAGAATGACATTCATTAACTTCCGCCACATGACGGAACTGAGACATGGTGACTAAAACGACTGGAGCATCGTCAGAAAAGTGCGGTGTGCAAATGAGTGTTTTTGTTCTTAGTCCTGTTGAGAGGCTTGAGTAGTGTACTGGTTTCTCCAATAGAACAATGTTTGTGTCGTCCGCCTTCTGGATTCACAACAATTGGTTCCGTGACCAGGATACAAGGATGAAGAGCCCGTGGTCACAGCCGTTTGAGGACGGGGATGTTCGGAGTTTCCTGGAGGACTTCGAGGATGTGGCGGAGGCGGTCGGAGTGAAGGCGGACCGGGCGAAGCTGGCGGCCCTGCGGATGCTGCTCAAGGGCAGGGCGAAGGCGGTGTTGGATGCGGCGCGAAGGGGCCCTGCGAAGCTGGAGTGGGCCGCCGCGAAGGAGGCGCTGATCGCCGGGTTCGACAGCCCCGCCGACTGCCAGGAGGCGATGAGGCGGTTCAAGGGCGCCCGGCTTGGACCAGGAGGCGATGCTCTGGTCTACGCCATGTCCCTGCGGGCAGCGTTGTCAAGAGCCCTGCCGCATTTGGACCAGGACTCAGAACAACGACTGCTGATGGCACAGTTCTTGGACGGAATGCCACCAACAGTCCGGGATCAACTCAGGGTCGCTGTCATCACACAGCCCATGACGCTGGAACAGTTGGCCGATGCAGCTCGACAATTGCTAGCAGAAAATGCTGCGACAGTCAACGAGGTGGAGGCAAACGGACCGAGTGAACTGAATGACCTTCGAAGCGCGGTGGAAAAGTTGACTGAGGAAGTGGCGGCTTTGAAAGTGAAAAAGGAGGAGAGCCGTCGCGACGTTTGTTACGGATGTGGAAGACGTGGACACTGGCGAAGGTTTTGCCCACTCGGCAAGAAAAGGTCGTACGCTAATAAACGATTTGTCGATTGTTTTTTGTTTGGGAATGGGGATCCGGTGATAGGGGCGGTTGATAAGACAGCGGTTCAGGCTAGGTTAGAAGTCGATGGTAAATTGGAGTACTGTTTGATTGACACTGGGGCCGCGATTTCGTTGATTGGGCCGAGGCCGGGAAAGACTGTGCGGCCGTGTGCGATGGTTGTCCGAACGGTCGGTGGGTTTGCCCTCAAAGTTGATGGCCTGGCAGAATATGGTGTTCGAATCGATGGTCAGGTAGTCAACCAACCGTTCGTCATTGCCCCCGACGCACGTCAGACTATCTTGGGGGCGGATTTTCTTGACCGCGTTGAAGCCGTGATTGATTTGAAGCATGATAAACTGGTAACGAAGTATGGGGTGGTTCCACTGGTGGGAAAGCGCAAAACCCAGCTTGGACAAATTGAAGTGAACGTACCCAGAGCAATGCCAACTTGTGACAATCAGTTGCTGAACAAAGTGATACGCAAGTTTCAGGGATTGTTCACTACGGATCAGGACCCGTATGGCTATTGTGACTGGGTTGAACATGAAATCCCCATCGAATCAAAGCGATTTCGGCCATTCGGACCCCGAAGAATTCCAGTGCATTTGCAGCCGGAAGTTGAACGACAAGTGAAGGACATGCTGAAGGAAGAAATCATCGAGGAGGCCGATAGCCCGTTCAACTCTCCTGTCTTGTTGGTAAAGAAGCCTAACGGTAAATTTCGATTCTGTGTCGATTTCAGGCGGCTGAACGAGATAACGATCAATAAAGTGGTAGCAGTCCCGTCGGTGGCGGAGATTTTTGACAAGCTGCAGAACGCCAGGGTGTTTACAGTGTTGGACTTACGGTCCGGATATTGGCAGGTCCCAATCAAACAATCGGACCGAGATAAGACAGCATTCACAGTGGGTGAAAAGCAATACCGCTTCAAGCGGATGCCGTTCGGACTCTCAGGCGCTCCGTTCACGTTCAGACGACTGATGCTGAAGGTGTTGGACGGAGTGAGCAACACTGTTGTCTATGGAGACGATATCGTCATTTACAGCACAAATGAGACAGAACATGCAGTACACGTTTCAGCAGTGCTACAGAAGATTGAGACAGCCGGCCTCCGGATCAATAGTTCAAAGTCTCAACTGGCGAAGCAAACGGTAACACTGCTCGGTCACAAGGTCGGTCAGGGGGAGGTCCAGCCACTGCCCGAGAAACTGCTGACAATCGAGGCTATTCCGGTGCCAACATCGAAGAGGACGCTGAGACAGTTTCTCGGTCGCGTCGGGTTCTACAGCCGCTTCATCAAAAACTTCCATGACCTCGCGAGTCCGTTATACGAAATTCTGAGGAAGGATTGCCAATTTCATTGGTCACAGAAAGCCAACCAAGCGTTCGTCGAGATCCAACGCTTGATGAAAGAAGGACAGCTGACTCTGAAATTGCCAGTGACTGGACAGAGCTTCATTGTCTCAACGGATGCGAGTGATGTAGGAATTGGAGCGGTACTGAAGCAGGAGGACGGTGTGGTGGAATACGCCAGTCGGGTACTGAGTCCTGCTGAACGAAACTATTCAACGACAGAGAAAGAATGTTTGGCAATCGTATGGGCCTTGGAAAAATGGAGGCCGTACTTGCTCGGCCGACAGTTCCATGTGGAGACTGACCACAAACCGCTGGAGTGGATTAAATCGGCGAAGGACCCTCGAGGAAGGCTGGCTCGTTGGGCATTACGACTACAGGAGTACGACTTCACAATTCGCCACTTGTCCGGGAAAGAGAACTGTGTGCCCGATTTGCTTTCCCGAACGCAACACTTCGATGAGGTCCACAAGGACGTGGTCGGAGTTAACAGTATTGAACTGGAGAGTGACCCCGGGAAGTTACAAGCAGCACAGAGAATGGATACGACGATCCGGACGGTGATTGACCAACTCTTGTTGGGAGAACAACCGCCAGAAGACGATGGGAATCCGGAATTGAAAGCTTTCAGAATGCACTGGTCCGATTTGCAGCTGAATAGTGCCGGAATTTTGATGCGCGAATTGCGGGATGGAATAAACGTCCCGGTCATACCGGCGGAGTTGATGGAGGCAATTGTGAAAGAATGTCATCAGTTGGCTCATACGGGTTGTCCTCGAACCTACGAAATGCTGAAACAAAGGGCATACTGGCCAGGAATGGAGAATGATGTTAACGATCATGTGCGGGCGTGCCAGCAATGTCAGTTAGTGAAGAGCACTAACCACCCCAGTGAGTATCCCACACAACCAATTCCGGTCAGTAAAATTGGAGAACTGTGGCGGTGGATGTGATGAGCCCCTTTTCAGTAACGAAGTCCGGAAATCAATATATCGTAGTCACGACGTAACACTTCACAAGGTGGATCGAAGCAGCCGCCATACCCGATCAGCGCGCAAGCACGGTGTGCAGGGTGGTGATGGAGCACATCGTAGCGGATCACGGAATACCACGAAGCATATTGACTGATCAAGGCCCGTGCTTCGAAAGTGAGGAGTTTCGGAACTGTTTGGAGCGTTTGGGAATAAAGAAAATACGCACAACTCCATATCATCCTCAATCAAACGGACTGACGGAGAAGAACAGTCGCACAATCAAGGAATGGTTGACTGCGGTAGGGGGGAGCTGGGAAGGAACGTTACCGTTGATTCTGTTGCCCCACCGCTGTTCGCCGCAAGGGACAACAAAAAAGTCACCATTCGAGCTAATGTATGGGCGCGTGCGACGCTTGCCAGTCGATCAGGGGGTTGGTTTATGGGGAGACCGACGGATGAGCACGCGTGCATTATCGGAAGCTCGGAGATCGGTCAATCGAAACTTGAAAAACACACAAGAAGCTTCTAAGGAGCAATCAACTGCGATGTTATCGGTCGGAGGACTGCGTTTGAACCTGGATCTAAGGTTAACTACCGAGACCTGCGGAGCGCGGGGGCAACAGGACCCGGATCAAGGAAGTTCCTGGCAAAGTGGAGGAGACCATATGTGGTAGCTGAACGTCGTGGCCCAGTGAATCTGATAAAGAATGAGAAAAATCAAAATCGAGTGCACGGAAGCCAACCTTGTAATTGGTACGACACTGCGATCAGAAGAAAATGCCCACCAGGTGTGTCAACAGCACCGAGGCCGGCAGGCAGCTCGTCGAGAGAACGAAGGGAATCTGAACGCCTTTATTTACGACTGGAACAATCTTTGCGGGGTAGAAGTGTAGTGAGGATAGACGGTCGCACCATACTACTCACACCACTATTCAGTAGCCGCATGGATCGATATGATCGCGGGATAAATACGGAAGACATATGGGAAGGATCATTGGAAGGCAGAATGACATTCATTAACTTTAGCCACATGACGAAACTGAGACATGGTGACCAAAACGACTGGAGCATCGTCAGAAAAGTGCGGTGTGCAAATGAGTGTTTTTGTTCTTAGTCCTGTTGAGAGGCTTGATTAGTGTACTGGTTTCTCCAATAGAACAACCTTTGTGTCGCCTGCCTTCTGAATTCCCAACACTTCGTGCTGCATATATGTAATTCTCAAATGTTTGTCTCATTCCCGTCAGTAAGTAACGTGATGTTCCCACCCATTCTTCGAGGATCCTTTGAGCCAAGCGTCGGTGAAACAGACTCTATTAACATAAACAAAAACCGGTCCACTATCCTTTCATGCAGAAAACGAATACCAGTATATCGAAAAATAGGTAAGGAAAAGCAAGTATTTCTTAAAGTTGTCGGATATTTATGCTTAGCGACAGGCTCAGAGTATATCCGCTTAAAATCGGACAGTGACAAAAATGATTCTACACTGTTATTGTCAACGACGCACTGATATACATCCTCGTCACTGTCGAAAATGTGTAGATAAATGACTAACTTGTCGGCCAATCGGGTGTTCCACCCACTCACAAAAGTGGTGCTGTGCATCAGCATTACAATCTATCAAAGCACATTAATGGGCCAAGTTAGGTGTCCTGCTAAAAATATGAAAAATCTACTCACTGAACTTCGCTTTTTTGTTTTCTCTTAATGCACTTTCGGAATGTCACAAATTACGGCTAGCGCACGTTTTTTGCAGGTTTTATTTGCATTAGGCGAACACAGAAAACAGGAAATGTTATATTTATCATTCGTTAGGATTGTGTGGTGTAGCTTAACGCCCCTTACCTAAATTCCCAGTGGTTGCACAGTTGTCCATTGCACTAAAACTGTACGGGTCAGATGTTAATGCGTCTACCATATGTACGTTAACCATGACGCTTAACCATATGAAACAGTTTGTTCCCTTTATGAACTTGAATAAAACAATGAGAAGACGCAATTCATGTGATGTTCTCCGGAGTAACATTTCGTACATTCTGATCACACATGGACATGTAACTAATTTTAAACGAGTCAAAATTCCACAGAGCGGAAGTCATGGCTTAAGGGATTAAACAAACAGACACCAAAAATGAAAATCACAATTGTGGGACTGCTGACTACCAGGGTAGCCGCAGTGTCAACACAAATTGTTTTTGAACACACAGGGGGGGACTGTGACGTTTAATGACCAAAGCCTCAGCAAACTGGAGTATGCGTTTCCGGTTGCTCCGAAAGATCACCGAGAACGCGTCAGAAACTTTGACTATGTGTCCTGTTTGTATTATGTGCTTTGCGACGGAAGATGCGGGGTGCCGTCCATTGGCATCTATACAGGCTCCTGGCGTTTCTAATTGCGTCTCCAACCATTTGGGTACATGCTCCTTGATACGAACAGCTAGTTGTCGGTTTGTCCTCCCTATGTAGCTCATACTGCAGCTACATGAGTATTTGTATAGACAGTGAGATGTGACAGACGTACACTGTTTGTTCGTAACCGGGGCGACTGGTAGAGTTCTAGTTCGTTGTATTACGCACAGTTTTGCAGCGTTATAAGTCCTGGATACAGCCGCTGTTAGACGCTTCCTCGTCATTGTTGACCAGCTGTCCCCAAGAAACGGGAGTTCTAAATACACCGTCCTCTTCGGTACCGTCGTCACTTCTACGGTTGGGATGACGGCTTTGCTGTACTTTTTAATAAACCCCAGAGAATACCAGTTGACCTGCAGAGTGTCTGTCAGTGAACCTAACTTTAGTTGTAGGTTGTCATCCGTGCAAATCCTCCGTACTCTATGGAAAAGCGTCCTGACTAGACTTCTCTTATGTTGCACCGGACAGGAGCTTTCGAAATGCATGTACTGTCCAGTCCAGGTAGGTTTCCTGTAGACGGATCTCCCTACTGTGTCATCTTGTCTTCGAGTGACTAGAATGTCCAGGTACGGAAGGCAGTCATTCGCTTCGTTCTCTCTTGTGAGTTTTAGGTTCGGGTGAGCCTGATTCAACTTCAAGAATAACGCATCCGATTCACTGGAGCTGTCAAAGATGGCCAGAATATCATCTACGTAGCGTCTTTACAGCACTGGTTTTGACAGGCTTTCGCATAGTGTGGATTCTACTTGGGCCATGAAGAACTTACTAACACCGGCACACTTCCAAAGCCTGAGAGAAATAAGACAAAATGAGAACTTGATGGTGTTAAGTCCAGACAAAGGCTCAGGGGTTGTGCTGATGGATAAAGCGGAGTACGTGGACAAAATGTTTGAAATTCTTAATTATAGTCAGAAATTTCAGGCGGATGATAATCCTGATAACGTCCAAGAAGTCGTAAAGGAAATCTGCCGCAGGCTGGAAGGGTTGAGGAAAAATGGCGTCATGTCT
The DNA here is from genome assembly GCA_008508345.1 of Paragonimus westermani. Classification (NCBI taxonomy): domain Eukaryota; kingdom Metazoa; phylum Platyhelminthes; class Trematoda; order Plagiorchiida; family Troglotrematidae; genus Paragonimus; species Paragonimus westermani. The sequence continues at coordinate 45,622 of QNGE01003259.1, read as the reverse complement.
GTTAATCAATGCAGGCTGATGAAGCCAGTCGGCACACGCACACCGCATATGTACGGACTGCCCAAAACCCACAAACCCAATGTCCCACCTCGGCCTATTATGTCCATGTGTAACGCACCGCAGCATAAATTAGCCCGTTGGCTAGCTGATTTGCTGCAACCAGTCAGAAGACAGTTCAGTAAGTACAGTCTAAAGGACAGTTTTGAACTTGTTAACTGTATAGATGGCTTAAATGTCCGAAATAAACTGATGTGTTCATTTGACGTGACATTCCTGTTTACTAATCTTCCGCTTCATGAAACAGTTGATAGCATTTGCGAATTCATTGTAAGTAGCAGTACTCCTTTTCCTATCCCGATTGTCGAACTGAAATCTTTATTACTCCTATGCACACATAATGTAAGGTTCAACTTTCAAACGCATAGTTTCCGACAAGTGGATGGGGTTGCAATGAGCAGTCCGTTGGGTCCACTTCTAGCGGATTTCTTCATGGCCAAAGTAGAATCCACACTATGCAGAAGCCTGTCAAAACCAGTGCTGTACAGACGCTACGTAGATGATATTCTGGTCATCTTTGACAGCTCCAGTGAATCGAACCTAAAACTGACAAGAGAGAACGAAGCGAATGACTGCCTTCCGTACCTGGACATTCTAGTCACTCGAAGACAAGATGGCACAGTAGGGAGATCCGTCTACAGGAAACCTACCGGGACTGGACAGTACATGCATTTCGAAAGCTTCTGTCCGGTGCAGCATGAGAGAAGTCTAGTCCATAGAGCACGGAGGATTTGCACGGAAGACAACCTACAACTAGAGTTAGACTTACTGACAGACACTCTGCAGGTCAACGGGTACCCTCTGGGGTTTATTAAGAAGTAGAGCGAAGCCGTCATCCCAACCGTAGAAGCGACGGTACCGAAGAGGAAGGTATATTTAGAACTCCCGTTTCTATGGGACAGCTGGTCAACAATGACGAGGAAGCGTCTAACAGCGGCTGTATCCAAGATTCATAACGCTGCAAAACTGTGCGTAATAAAACGAACTAGAACTCTAACAGTCGCCCCGGTTACGAACAAACAATGTACGTCTGTCACATCTCACTGTCTATACAAATGCTCATGTAGCTGCAGTATGAGCTACATAGGGAGGACATACCGACAACTAGCTGTTCGTATCAAGGAGCATGTGCCCAAATGGCTGGAGACGCAATTAGAAACGCCAGGAGCCTGTATAGATGCCAACGGACGGCACCCCGCATCTTCCGTCGCAATGCACATAATACAAACAGGACACATGGTCAAAGTTTCTGACGCGTTCTCGGTGATCTTTCGGAGCAACTGGAAACGCATACTCCAGTTTGCTCAGGCCTTGGCCATTAAACGTCACAGTCCCCCCCTGTGTGTTCAAAAACAATTTGTGTTGACACTGCAGCTACCCTGGTAGTCAGCAGTCCCACAATTGTGATTTTCATTTTTGGTGTCTGTTTGTTTAATCCCTTAAGCCATGACTTCCGATCTGTGGAATTTTGATTCGTTTAAAATTAGTTACATGTCCATGTGTGATCAGAATGTACGAAATGTTACTCCGGAGAACATCACATGGATTGCGTCTTCTCATTGTTTTATTCAAGCTTAACCATATGATCTAATTCTGAGAAATTCCCTCTCTCTCTCCCTCCGTCACTGTTGATACAAGTGGAACCTACATCGGACCGCTTGTCATTGTACCAGAAAGTAACACCTTTGTTCGAACAGAGACAAATAAGAAATTGCATCACGTTAAGCAAAAAGTAATGTTTGCATGGCATTCTATCGCCAATTTTGTTTGTAAATTACCCGCCCTATTCCGAAATTCGTTATAACCGGAACAGAGGTCATAGGAAATTTTCAACTTTCATATTAAGAAAGTTTTACTCCTGTCGATAAAATTTCGTATGCATTATTGAAATGATGCTTACAGCTAGTCGTTACCTTTATCATCCCTTATTTTTGTGTTAGTATACACGCTTTCTGAAATGGACTTGAATACATAGTTTTTGCATTAACGTGACAACGCGACAACGAACGGGATTTTCTGCGCCCCATCGCTTGTTTCACGTCGTAAGTTGAAGCGTTTGTTAGTCAAACCAGCTATCGTTCAACACTCAACTTCGCCCCACATTTCGAGTGCGGAAACTAGTCTCTGATGTGGTTCGCTCCAACCTTCGGCTGTAAACCTCATTTTGAATGCGGTGGTCTATAAGCTGAAGCATTCCATTCATTCTAGTCTATTTTATAGAACATAAAGTGTAGCGAAAATACGTTTTCGATAAAATCTCATCAGGTTGTTACGGTTATAAAGGATAATAAAACCATAAACGGTTACATGCGAAATTTGGCATTGGATAAAATTCACACCATCTCAATTTTGTTTGTAGACGCCGATTTAGCTTTAACTGTCTATTTTGTATACATAGATATACATATATATAGTAGTTTACCGTTGTGAACAATCGTCGAATGAAATTTTGTTGGACAGAAACTTGTATCGTTCATGAGCGTTTGGGTAATAAGCGGACAGCGTTTGTTAATTCAGTTAGAAAATTTAATTTATATGTATTAAATCATGTATGAATTAGTTGTTCAATTTGCCTCAGATCCGCTGGAGTTCATAGGAATGTGTAAATGGTTGACACCTATAAATTTCAGCATCTGCGGCTCCTATAGCACATTTGGTCGAGATTTGCCGGGTGTGAAAGATGGATGAGAAGTGACAACTAAAAAACCGGTGGTGTGGTTCGTTAACTACTGGCAACTAAACATAACCAGTTAGAGTGCTGATTTCCGTCTGACGATTTCACCCGCGCGGAAGGAATACACGTTGCGATGTGTTGACATTTCGTTTACTTTCATCAGTCAAAAACGCAAAACATGTAGTCTATTTATACAAAAGACATATAGAGATAGACGGGGTAGGGATACGCACACGCTCATACCAGGTATCGTCATCAACACCACGACAACCTGGTGAGTTGCTTCAATTGGTGCGACTGGTGAGTTCTCATCCGTACAGCTTCGCCAAAGGCCAGCATTTACGGATTCGGACTGCGTAAAAATATTTTAATGAGTGAAGTCGGTCAATTGAGGGCAAATTGGTAAGACACATCAAACTAGTGAGGTTAACAAGTCAGTATATTTTTACTCTGTAGAGAGAACTAAAGAGCTTTGTAGAAACTCATCTTCACTTGCCTGAGACTCTAAATGCATTGTCATCTTTATGTCGTGTCAGATTTGAAAAGTTTTCAGAGAAACCGTTTGCAACACGAAGGTAAGAATTAGTCCTCAGAGAGTGTACGTAATGGCGACGGTTTAGAGTGTGCGCACGATCTCTGGATACCTCAGCTCCCAAAGACAGAGCCACACGTCCAACTCCTTGGGTTGAAGTTCAAAATACCGTTCAAAGACTAACATTGGAAATTCAAGTTCAAATTGATTACACATATGATCATCTGATGAATCTGTCGCCCAATAATACCGATGAGAAGGGCTGCTTGTATACACCATTACTGCATCCTTTTAACCTATTTATATCAGCACTCATTCATCATCAGTGTTGTCCCGAACAGGAATCCCGTCACGCCATTAAAGAATTCATAAAAAGGCGGTATCCGATCATTGCAAAGCTGGATAACAGCTGTGATGTTGTCATGATGAAAATAAAAGTCAAATTGGAAGAACAACGAAAGTGTGGGGAAAAGATGATTAAACATAACATTGCTGAGAAAAGCAAACAGCGAGTTAACTCCAGGTGCTGCTGTTGCACGATCATATTTCCATCATCAATCTGAACAGTAGTAAGTCAATGGTCCTCACTGATGCCCGGCTACCCTACAACCACGAGTATAAAACAAACTCTGTACAGGAAGACAGGAGAAAAAAAGAATGAGACTGGAAAGACATAACTGCTATAAACAGCGAAGTCTATGTTGAAACATTGAGAATCAAGGTGCCTAGACGTTGCGAACAAACAACCGAAGTATAAGCGAAAGTAAGGCGTCATTAGCAAGACAACTTTCTTACGGCTCTCACTGCCGCGCGTCATTAAATACACTTACTTCACAGGCAAATCGGTCAAACAGCACTCACTCCATTTAGCTCCATTAGCCGGAAGCTCACCAAAACGTCTCTATTCACCGACACTGGGAGTCGCCACGGCCCCAGACTGGGTGGCGAACCCGATCAACATGGAGCGGGTAATATACACAGTACTCCGGTTTGGTGGTCTGATTAAGATCTCATTTCATACGGCCTGGCATGTTTGCATCTCGGATAAGTTTCAGACAGAACAAGAGATGCTAAGAAAAACGTTACTGGCAAATGGAAGTTCGGAAAGATCAGTAAACTCACAGCATGACGAACAAATGCAATGAGCTAGTTCAAACAGCTCCTAGGAAAGATATCTTTCTGATGAGTAGTCGGGAATTTGGTTTATTTTCAAGTTGACCATCACTCACATTTGATCGCAGCGTTCGCATTCACATAGACTTTCCAGCCAGCCTCTTTCGAAAAGAAGCACTAGACTCGAGTTTCGCTCTCATTAGAGCTCGTCAGTAGTGCATATCCTTGCCACGGCCGGGATTTGAACTCCGGACATTCCAATCATNCTGGCTGGAAAGTCTATCTGAATGCGAACGCTGCGATCAAATGTGAGTGATGGTCAACTTGAAGATATCTTTCTATTTCTGCAATTCAAACTGGATCATCTAGCAAACGACATCAGACACAAACCGAATCTCTCTTTATTCTGACGTATGCAGCTGCACAATTACCCTTGGTTCGAACTACCAAAGGACGCGTTCTACACGATCGTGAACAGAGCTTGTCTCACGTTGTCTACTAGTTGAGTTTTAGTCGCACTGGGGTTTACATAGGCAGAACCGATCGATAACTGCTTCGGGAGAGTGTAAATACACGTCCCGAAGTGGTTACAACAGCAGGCGAAATTACAGTTTTGAACCGATGAATCCGCTGCTTGAAATCCCGCATTATCGAGTGCCGAACAATTCAACAGGTCGCCAATTCGACCCACTTGAAATAATGAAAATATTTTCACGCAGTCCGAATCCGTAAATGCTGGCCTTTGGCGAAGCTGTACGGATGAGGACTCACCAGCCGCACCCGTTGAAGCAACTCATCAGGTTGAAGCAACTCATCGAGTTGTCGTGGTGTTGACGATACTTGGTATGAACGTGTGCGTATCCCTACCCCGTCTATCTCTATATGTCTACATGTTTTGCGTTTTTGACTGATGAAAGTAAACGAAATGTCAACACATCACATTTCTTCTCCCTGCATCGACGACTACTTACGCCAAATTACCTCATGGAATCAGTTAATATGCTTGACAGCACGCCAGAGAAAAGCAGTAAAATATATTGTCTCCCTAGGTCTATCGCGTGTAACCCCATACTGCGGCCTCACAATACGGAAGCAGCATTCAGTACTTCGCAGGCAACTTCTGTGAAAGCTAAATAGTTCTGTCGTGCAGCCCATGCCTTTTGATGTAGCAGTGGGGGTCGGGAACATTAAATATGCTTCTTCTGATCCCCTATGCACACTTCTGGAGGAGGTCATATGGCTTACTGGGAAGTCAAAGTTGTTTTACAGCCCAGCCAACCACGTTGAATTAGGTGATCACGCCCCACCTCAGTTGCTGAAACAGAGGGTATGCCCTCCACGCCCGTAAAGATTAGATATCGTCGTTCGCAAGCAGATATGGGAGAAAAAATGTCCGCAAAAGCGAACCGCACATAGGCGGCTACGGGTATAGCCAATTCTGCTGATATTTTGACAGACCTCGTTGATGAGCTACAAGAAATTCTCTCATCAGTTAACTTGTGGCAGCCACGCTTGTTCCCACGCCGTTCACTTCGAACTGCAGTGAACCAAAAATGTCGCAGACAATTCACATGATTCAGCCTATATGTCAAGCTGTAATGTAGTAGCAGGAAACACCAATCAATTCTTGGTGTCATTCGGTTCAAATGTGAAAAGCTCGGTATACAGCTGATGACGTACCTTTCAGAACAACAGTTTGTTCTGTTAATGTCGTTATCAAAATAGAGTGTTTGGAATGAACGACAGTGTCCTATTGCAGGAGTTGATCGGCTTTCTAAGAGTGACAGAATGGTGTATTTGTTTTTCCTTGTCCGTTGTATGTACACACTGGTTAACATTGTTGGTCCCAGAATAAGCTGGGATCAAATGATCCACTTTTCCAACGATTCTGAAAAACAAACGATCCGTCGTTGTTCCCGAACGTAGACTTCTGACTGGTTCCTCTGGTATAACGCACAATGATTAAATACTAAGATCCTCAGAGTAAGCGCCACACTTTAAGGTCTCATCACGTAAAATTTCTCTCCCTTTGCCTTCGCATTGCGACTGAAGATATCCTCTAAGGACCCTGCGCGGCACCGTAAAATAGCGACTTGAAGTTGATGCAAAAGTCAACCCAGAATCAGTCAAAAATTCTGCCCGCAAGTTAACAATACAAGCGAGTATACTGACGAGAATGAGCGCACTCCTTGCTTGCATTTATAAACATGCACAGGCCAAGTCACATGGAGCAGAGTGAACTGACTGGTGAGCATGGAAATGTGAACAAAACGTCCACAGAATAGAAGGGATGAACCTTCGCTTCACTGAGGCAGTTGTGAGTGCCTTCTATTACATCTTTCTGTTTCCGATACAGGGATTTCCTGTACGACACAATTTACGGTTCATCGTTGCTCTCATCGTCTCGGTTTCCCATTTGACACTTCTGGTCACATAGATCTTTCTACGCTTCACTTTTCTTCGACTTCTTTCTATGTTGATGGGGTTTCTACGGTCACCCATATCTTCCATTCAGAGGATGTTTCTTCCAATACCACCTATCACTAAACCTTGTCATTAATCTCCGTTCAATATGAGTATAAGTTGAATATCGTACTCCAGTTTGAATTCTTGCCAATGTTCCTACTTGCCGTCACAAAACCACTATTGGTTAGGCAAACATTTAGGTAACTGCTCTCATGGTTCTTCTGTCGAATGTCAGTGGGTACAGCGAACCTTTCGTTGGGAGTATAAAGGTTTTCCACTTACGACTGAACAACCGACAAACCCGACTGAGGTACGGGTCTGCTGTTGCCGTATTATAGTTCCCTAGAAGCGTGAGGTAAGAATGTTCCTTGACTCCTTTAGCGTAGATGAGGTTCTCAGCTTCTTTCGCGGTTGCGTCAGCTATATCGTTCGACTGGCTGCAGTATTAGCTAACCAGCTGGTTAAATTCCCACCTCCAAGCTTGTGAACCGCTGGATTTTATGAGACAGCCTCTTCCGGTACCCCATGTCCTAGGAACCGGCGCGTAAGTGTCAGTCACACATTTTGTCGTGTGCAGGTCATCGAGTCCAGTGTTTACTAAAATAGTCAACCACAATCAGAAAGCCCTTGCTGTTCTGCTGGAATGTTTGCGGCAAGTTTTCACCATGGCCTATTGATCACTTTGCGTATCAACACAGTTCCATTCGTTGAAGGGGGCTCTCATCCTTGGAGTACGGTATGATTTGAAAAGTGGTCGCCAATTTGACAAGGCATGTACACCAAAAACGCCGCACGCTATTCTGCTGACAACTCCGCGTAAAACAAGCTTACCAGACCACTTACGGGCACTTTCAATCTCACCCGTCAACTGTTTATTCCTCATCGCATGGAGAATCCTCTTCAACCGGTGCAAACTTAGGGGGATAAACCAACAAGTTCGTATGAGATTAATGCTACCAATGTTGGCTTTTCATCTACAAACGTTCCAAGTCGAGAACCATGATTTCACCCTCCAACAGAAAGTGGCCTCACAAATTCAACGACTTGTACTTCTGCGTAGACAATAACCACTTCGGTTTTTAAGGGGTTTTCTAAAGACAAATTAGTGGAATGGCGACCGGTAATCCTCTGAGCCCAGCATTATGGTATGCTTTTGAGCATGATTGGAACACATATGATGCTATGGCCGACGTCCACCATCATAGGCAGTGTTAGGTGCCCCCAAATTTACCACTCACACTCACGTTGTCACACTTACAAAACATCTGATGTTCCCTCATCCAAAATTCACCGTTTGTCATGGAGGATTAAAAGGTACTTCACCTTTTACAAACTTCACCGGTTAGAAGAAATTATCACCCATTCCGCCTGGGATACCAAAAGGAAAGGAGACTCTCGTTGTTTGCAGACAAATGAGACCTAGCGTGGACTCAGACTCAGAGAGCCCGACGGATTTGCATCCAAGATTGACAACATAAAGAAGGTGAAATGTTAGAAGTTTTAGTCGCAAATATATCGTGAGGACTGACGACTTTTAGAGCAGAAAATGGCCAATCAGGGTGTAACAATATGCAGATTTAGCTGTATTTGCACATGCTGATTCGGTCAGGCCTATCATGATTACTGGCACAGTGGTCGACACGACCGTTAATTCAAAAAGTGGCTACGGTGAAAACCCTCTTTGTGGCAAAGATGTGCACCACAGAAGAGCTATAATAAAAACAGAACCCTAGTATTTCTCTTCAGAAGAGGTTAGCAGCAGAGCCTGTTAGTGTCAACGCTGTGATCAAATGAAAGTAGGTCACAAATATGCAGCCACGATATTCACCCGCGAATACTGTCTTCACCGTTCGCTATACTCGTTTTAATTTTGATGTGGTTTATCTTACTTTATGAACATAACTAGTGGGCGAAAAACTAGCTGATTATTGTTGGAATTTCAGTGCATGACTGTGCCGGCAAGATTACTGGGAGTGCCCAATGTACGATCTTCCACGAAGATGTTGAGCAACGCGTAGTGATAGACCAATTATCCCGAGGTAAGCTCAGCCAGGACGGAAACTTGGCGTAGATTAAAAGGGCAAAAGCTTACTTGATTTTGATTTTCAGTACGAATACAGGCCGTGAAAGCGTGGCATTACGATCCAATCTTGTTCTGAATATTTGGGATCATTGGTTTATCGCTACGCGTTAATCAACGTCTTCGTGGAAGATCGTACAGTACTCAACAGTTCCGATCAACATATCGTTCCCGGGGAAGGGGTTACAACTTGCTGCTGAACGGGCCAGAAGGGCTCTTCCGAGCAGTCAACAGGTTCAAAACAATGGAGATGAGCCGAGCTCCAAAAAGGGGGTGCACGCATCACTCAAGTAAAGTACAATGACCGACAACTGGCTATTCGCACAACCATCAAATTGACGTGACAAAACAAAATCGTCTAGGTCAAGGTCCAATTAACGTCCAGAAACAGGGTAGGTTGAATGCAGAGGGGTGAATAGTTAAGGAAATTAAGTTGGGTCGTACTTTTTCATGATTGTAGTTTAAAAATTTGATACACCCATCATGCTCAATTTTGATGTTGCGGACAAATCAGAAGAAGCGCGCAACACGTTTAAACGTAGTCAGTATGATCGGCAGTACGTTGCGACTGGTTTATTGTGAATGATCTGACGATCGAAGCTGCTGAGTCAACCGTTATGCGGAGTCGTTCGATCGTATTACGATATCAAGATCTGAATTTGATTTAAGAACTACACCAATTGCCTATAGACACGTTCCGTCAGACATCTTCGTTGAATGGTATAATACTAACACCCAGAAAGTGTACATTATGCACGTCAGTACTGCATTTCCATTGGCCACAGTGAAACTGTGAATGGGAGGAGTTGCACTGTTTGTAGTTAAAGAAGGAACAGCAGAGTAAATATACTGAAAAAACGCAACCAATTTTGTGCTGCTACGTAACCCATCAGACAACACATTTGACACAGACAGGGACCCGAAACCTAGACAGAAACAGTCCACAATAACCGTGAATGAGTTCACGTCAGTGTGAACGAATTTCTCGGTCAAGACCAACATAAAAGTGACAGAAGTTGAAACAGTAATCCAGCTTTTATTGGTACCACAACAGGAAAACGAAAGGCGCCCTCAAAGAATAAACACACTTGGACAGAAAAAGAAACCTAACTCAATGAAAATCAGGGTTTGCAGCGCGATGTGAAACGTGGGTAGAGACACACATCTCGAATATGGTATTTGCCCAAAATCCAGGTGCAGAAGCGTTCGAAACCCAGACCGTAACCACCGTGAGGGCAAGTTCCAAACGTGCGCTGCAGAAATGGAAAACAGGTGATCAGTTAAGTCATCCGACCATTCCAGTTAAACCGGAAAAACCGCAGTAACAACGGCACATCGATAGTTACCACTAATTCCCAACTGTTACATGATTATGAGAGGAGAAAAGTCGAGTTAACGGAAAATAGAAGCGTGACTTAACTCCTATAAGCAATACCTGCCTACGATCCACAACACTCAAGACCAAGGTGCCTACACCTGGCAAAAAACAACCCAGTTGCAAGTGGGAGTAAGATGATACGAAACAGCCTCCTCACAGTTTTCAATGTTCCCTTTTGTTGAGTCCTCATTTCCTGCAGACCCAGAAGGCAACAGCATGAAAATCATTAAATTATATTTATAAATTTCTGCCTTGACGTGAGCGGTCGGAAAAATGAGAATCATTGGATTGCAGCTCAGGACTCAAACGTAGTTCAAAATCGTCAACCTAGTACAGAAAGTATATCTGAGTCACATCTTGGTTCCGCCACATTGCACTTTGCGTTAAATGGTTGAGGCTTCAACACAGAATGCCCGACGTGGCAAACAATCAGTCGGCATTCCTGGACCACGCTCCAATCATCTTGTACCAAACATTTATACAGTAACACTCCGGTAATAACACAAATCCTCAGATTCGGCTAAACGGCGCCAATGAAAAGAATGTTGAGACGGGTTCGGAGATAGGAAATGTGAAAATATAACTTTCTCTGATCAGTCAGTACAACCCGTCAGTTTCCAGTGGATATTAACACAGACAACAGCGATGTCCAGGGAATATTCTCAAAGTGCTTGTGATTAGCGGCTAGGGAGATAGAGAAGGAAACGATTTGGTGTGGTGTACACGGTGAAAAGTTGTTCGCGTAGATTTTTGTACCGTAAAACTCAACGGTTTTCCAGTGTTGAATTTGACCAACACAATTTCCAAACGAAACAGCGCACTCTGGTTATGCGCACTGGTAACGGACCGAAGGATATACTCCCAGTTCAACGGACCAGATAAATGCTTTAGAGGAGCCGCAACAACCAAAAGCTTTCAGCGACCAAGATCACTTGGTCGTAAAATCGAAAGAGACAGAGCAAGCCTTTTAATCTAGAAACAGCAGATACATAGTTGTGCTGACCGCCGAGTCGGTCTAAGTGAGACCACTTGTGAAAAAAAGTTCATTTGGCACCATGTACTGGCTTGACGGAACATTCTGAGGAACAACCCAACTGACCATAACCAGAAAACATAAACAGTTGGATCGAATAAGGTATGAGTCGTGTCCGAACGCGCTCTTCAATGTTGGAGTGGAAGTCATGGAGAAGGGCTTTAATCGTGTAATGGTCCCTTGGGATTGGTGTCGCGCCCTAAGCCTGATAAATGTTGGGTCCGAGGTCTTTCGACCCAGTAACTAGTTAGATTGAGAACCAGAGCTGAGTGGAACCGCCATTCTGCGAGCAAACTTCGGTCGTGTTCGGATTTCGTGACCCAGTGTATCAAATTTTTGAACTACAATCATGTGAAAATACGACCCAACCCAACTCCCCTAATTATTCACCCCTCTGCATTCAACCTACCCTGTTTCTTGACGTTAATTGGACCTTGACCTAGACGAGGGAGGTCTGGGACTGAGTGGCGAGAGCTGGGACTTATCGGCAAAATGTTGCTGTGATTAATTATATCTGCTGTGGGACCGGTAGAGAAGTTACCAGAATTGGGAATCGGGAGAGGTCACCAGCAGCATGTTTTCGCCTATCCACCCTGGTGTATGCAGAAGATAGGGCGACCCGGTTAGGGTTATACTGTGAGACGGCCGATGAAGTATAGAATTAATGATGTGAGGATTCATGGTCGTGTGTGGGCTGATATACTGCCAGGACGTCCAGACCTAGACAGGAGAACGATTAGGGTTCTCAACCAAAGCCTTTGGCTCAAAAGCTTGTACCGCAAGACAGCGAGTGGGTGGTGGTGTACCAGAAATGGTACGTTTTTCAGGAAGAGATGCCAACCATCTTCAAACCCCCAACCTGGAGGACCAGGTGACTGTGGTTCGTCAGACCTCTACCTGTTGGCCTGCCTGGTATGAGTAACTCTGTCCAGTTTAGCCCAAAAGGTCATGGAGATGCGCAAGCCGTCACGCCACGTCAAGGTTCAGTCTCATCGTGACACCAAACAACACCGAATGAAATCACGACCACTTCTTAGTCCTATTTCGCTCACAAGGACACATCGAAGAAAGGAATCTGCTTTTGCTAGTTCGAAACCACCTTAATCTTTGACAATGAACGTCTGAAAATGGCAAGGTGTTTTACAACACGGATATCCAGACAAATCTAACAGTGGACAGTTGAATGACCCGTCATTTCTTTTGCCCATGCACAAATAACTGTCCCTTAGCTAACCTAAGTGTAAGAAGTGAACGTCTGAATTCGATCGGCTAGTGTTATTCAAGATGCTGTCCATGGGTTTCTTAGAGATCCCAGTCGATGATTCTGAGCTTGTCGATGACAAATCGGCCGTGCTAAAATGTGGCAACTGGTGACACTGGTCTTACCGACCGACCATATGAGGTGCGCGGGGGGTGCCGATAGGACTCTATGAATGCAAACAAGCGGGACAACGAGAAGTCAAGGCCGTTTGTACCGAGCCAGCATAGCCAAAATGCGTGAGTTCATCTGCACGCAACCAGTGTCCGCGCCAGCAGGTAGGCAAAGGCTCACCAGAGAAGTTGCAATAACTGTGCTTACTAACACTTGTAAAAATACCACCGGTAGTTGAGTTTGATCCAAATATTTACAAATACGCCTAACACGGAGGTCGTCCGTTGTATATTCAGCCGAATTTAACTTTGAGATTTCTAGTCTTATTTTCAATACCTTTTTTACGCAGATGAAGTCGAACACGAGCCGACTATCATTCGTTCACGCACAACACTCGTGAGAAGTTTGTATACCATAACTAGAACGAGTAATTGTACGTACAAGGAACAGCAGTACGAAAAGGGTGGCGCAACAAACGGCGAACTGAAGGAAGATTCATCAGTTAGAGTCTACTATCCTGCTGAGGTGCCAAAAGGTTCGACCACTCATCCTAGGCTACAATCATCACTTGGTGATGAACAAAAATTTGGTTGATCAACGGGGCAATATGTTAGCCTTCGAACATTACGGTCGGCTGACAGGTCCACTCCTCTTACGCGTGAGCAGCATTAGTGCAGCAAAAGAGTACCTACTGCATGCTCGAAGACAAATCGCTTGGAGGGGGCTACCCGGCAAAATGATTTATTTTTTGACGTGTTCGAAAAGGGCACAAGATGTCCACCCAGTGGGTCTATTAGCGAGGTTGGTTTGCATGTCTTTCTGGGCTGTGTGCCGCAATAATGATGAATATAGCGGTGAGGCGCTATAACTGGAGTCTCACTTAACGACCATTAATGGACTCTGATTAAGCGAATCAAAAAGTGGCGGGTTTACTGAGGTTTAGCTGTACTGAGCGATGAATGTGTAAAAGATCCTGGAAGTCCAGGCCACTAAAAAGATACAGTGCTGCGCGATGAAGCAATCGTACAGTTAAAAAAGACAAACCTGGTCGGTGTACCAATAATAAGGGGTTGGATCAATGCCTTCGGATTTGTAACCGGCGAGCAGTTCGTCAAGATCGGTCATGCGCATCGAGCCACCGACAATCTCACCCACACCTGGAGCGAGCAGATCAACCTGTTAGGGTAAAGATAAAACGGAATTATCGTTCTTATGTAACCGAGGCTTTGAAAATGGTCACTTCAACAAATCACATCACAGATGCCAGCAACGTTTGCAAAATAAAGTTAGAAGCAATAAGAAGGTTAACCAGTCCAAGAATTCTCGCAAAAAGAAATTCTTTGCTCGCAGCCAATTGAAATATATAGTCGGTCGGTCGGACACAGCTAAGAGTATGTGAGATAACTGAAACCAGGGCGAAGAGTGTTAACTTCGAACCGGGCTATCTCAAAGTAAGACTACAGTTGTGTAACACGGGAAACTTACGGAATCTGTAAGACGGCGATCTTCAGCAGTCTTTTGCATATAGAACGCTTTCATACCAGCCGGGAAATGAGTTAATAACACCATCTCTCCTATCGTATCAACCAGTCGGCGCTCGGGTGCCTCAGGAATATCATCCCCAAACTCGAACGGAGTAAGGTCTTCTTTGGTGATCCCAAGATTATTCAGTAGTTTGATCGCTTCCTCGTATCGCATACGTTTGAATGGGCTTTTAGGAGGCACGAAATCCTACCAGAGAGACAACAGTGGTTATGTGAGCAAATATGAAATGAACTGATTGAACGTAAAAGAAGAAATATCAGCAGGTTAAACAATACAGTTACAGAGTGTAGAAGCCAGCAAGTATATCTTGATGAAGCACAGCAGGAAAATGTCTCACCGGGTTGATTTCTCTGATTAGGTTACCGCCTAGCTGCATCACGCGGGTGGTAACATCGACCACCAAATCTTCGATGCGATCCAACAGATCGTTGAAGTCAATGAACGGACATTCTGCTTCGACGTGATTATACTCGGAAAGATGACGACGAGTTCGACTCTAGGAAGAAACAAAGAAATAGGCATTTCAGTTGTAAAAGGACCATTCACGCGGGATACAGAGGGATGCGGACGGAAGGATACATACTTTTTCTGCACGGTAACTGCGTGTGATGCAGTAGACGTCACCTAGTGCGGGTATGCAGGTTTCTAAGTAAAGCTGAGAAGATTGCGACATGTAGGCAGTCTCGCCAAAATAGTTGAGGGAAAACAGAGTGGCGCCTCCCTCAACTTGAGTTTGTACGAAAGTGGGTGGAAGGACCTGAAACAAACAAAAAGAAACGAGTGGAAAGATGAGTGCAGCATCTCATGTTGCTGGCGACAAGTCGGAGAATAGTTGGGGAGCCTAGACCAACATGATATACAACAATCGGTGAGATATACAGATAGAACATGAACTGGATAGCCGTTTGTCGAATTGTCAAGTGCGCTGACAGACATCATATAGCGAACTAAGGTAACCCTGAGAGAAAACGGTTGCGTACCGTCTTATTGAGTTGTTGGTTTTGACAAAGTATATACGGTTGGACGTTGAGTGATGAGTTGTATTATGTATGATCATGTGTGATTAGATGTCTAGGTTCGTGATTAAAAATTCCAGACAGGAGCTAATAGAATGTAAACTTCTCAACCGTTTCACAGAGGACGGGTGATGCGTATATGTCGTAAAAAAATTGTCCTTGATTAACGAGGACAGTCGACTTCATAGTTCGGTGCGCGCATAACTCTCTACAAGAAGCACAAACTTACTTCAACGTAGCCACGATCCAGATAGTGAGCGCGGAATGCCTGGGAAATGACGCTCACGGCTCGTAGTACTTTTGAATTCTGTAAAAATGCAGGCGGGAATTAGGACCGGACACACTTTAATCAAAGAGGAAACATGAACAGCTCTTCTTACGACAAATTAGTGCATTCCAATCAAGCTGTCACTAAATGAAACCGTCCTCCAAAGAATCGCTGCCATACTGTGCCAGAGAAACCACCACCTAAATCTGTATGCAGTAACAAAACCTAGTTACGGTTGTTTTATGATCCGTATGCTTAAAGTAGGAGTGCAAATCTACCCGTACGGGAACAATAGCTCAAGAAACGGTAGAGATTTGCAGTGCTTACAACTGTACCTCAAATATCAACCTGCGTGATACTGATCAATCCAACAACGAGTGTCATATAGCAACCTCTACTAACCTGTGAAACACACTTCCTACGAAGTGGTTTGCGAAAAGGCTGCCAACTTTATTCCCGAACCACCATGTGAGATAGTTCCGGGATCCGTTCATTGGAAAGTTCCACTTTGAAAATAAACACTAAACGTGCCTACATGGAGTGAAATCAGTACTGCGCGGTAGCCACAAAACAACCTTTAAAGGAATTACATGCAAAAGATAGGCCAATATATGGACAGACAACCGTTCTAGTTGCTCAGTCACATACCACGTACAGCATTAAAAGGATCGAAGGACCCAGGAACCATAATATAAAAATAGAAAACTCGTTTTGAGGTCAACAAATAGCATATTAAAGGTGTAGACATTAAAACCAGAAATACTTACGTTCTCGCCACGTATCACCAAATGTCGGTTATCCAACAACACATCTACATCACTTTCAACGTTCAGTACGTGATCAATACCGCCAGCAGGCGCCTTGCCAATCAATTCCCAATAATCAGCTTGCAATTCCATACCGCCCGGAGCAGCCTTCCCTGCAGGAACTTGTGTCAGCACTCCATAAACCACAAGAGTAGACTCTGGGCTTAGGCAAACCGCGTCAACTGTGCGACACTAAAAAATAGGTGAACAGCCAAAAAGTCAAGCACAACGATTTGTAGAAAATGATACCTAATATAACACGATATTCAACAGTACTCATACAAAGAAGTGAACCAATGAACAGTAAACGATACCCTTGGTGGTCTGGCAAAATTTGGAAAAACGTCTCTGAACGATGTGCTCACATCGTCGCTGTGGGTAACATCATCTACGGTGTTTACACTAAGGTATAGTCAGATGCCCCTTGAGCCATCTAGACAAACCAGTTCTTGCAGTGTCGCGACCGCAATAGTTGATACGACGATGTGCCTATAAGCTTCTACACGCATGGTTAAAGCGACACTTGAGAGTAACTTTATGTTCAATTATAATGAGGATCGGTTTGGAGAAAACGCAAGCATGCAGACGCGAGTGCTAGTAATATTAGCACACTAAATTCACACACACACAAGCTAAATTCAAACAACAGCAAATCATATCCAATGTTCTCGTAATCTAAACAGAAGCCAACGAGGTTTGAACTCACCAAATCTTCTGTGAAAACACACTGTAAAAATCCGGTTCCATCACGTAGCACAACAAACATCAAGGTGCGACCTTGACGTCGAATTCGGTGCGCCCAACCGTATACGCGTACACGTTGACCAAAATGAGAAGGCAGTTCTCGAATCTTGCATAGTACGGCTGGAGGTAGTTTTGGATCGAGAGATATCTTGATCGCTGCAGCCTCCGCTAGGGAAGCTTCAGTTTCAGCCCGGGCGATCTGTCAGAAGAACAAAAAGTAACCTAGATGCAATACCAAGTATTCTCCATGGATGTCGGCATAGTAAGGAGCAGATGGTTCATTCCACCGAAGAGTGTGCAGATTTAGGGTGTACAATGAATTCACCTCGACAATTTAATCTTGTTAAATTGAAGAGGAAACCTCATGCGACTTCTGTCAGGAAGGGCAATAAAGATATTTATCAATGACAATTTACGAGCCGAGCTAAAGTTTCCGCGAGAAATGTTCATGCAGAAGGGTTGCCCGACGCGTTTTACTTGGAATGGGATGTCGGTGATTGGGGTGAAGCCTAAGTGAAGGAATGAAAAGTTTGCTTTTACCAATCTTCCGTTCGAGAGATCCTATGGATGAAGTTGTTAAGGAAAGGCTCAAAAAGTTAGACAGGACCAGTTGTCTTGCTGCCCAATTATATGGGTTCCCCTGCAACTACTGCTATGATGAAACCAAAAGATAAATTCCACGCCGTATAACCAGCCTTTGTGTGCACTCGTTTGCTCACTCGTGTCGGATATCGTACGTTGGTCGCATCACAGGGCAGCTGTCTGATACAGCACGTGAACACCCTCCTGCGGGCTTGAAGTAATATGAGTAAAACGGTTTCAAACACGGTTTTCGCTCATTTGAATGACCTTATCATTGTCAGAGGCGTTCCAGATGACCTGAGTGTCAATGAAGCGGCTCAAAATGGCAAGATGATGAATATCCACCGCTACCGATACCACCAGCAACGCAAAATGGGTGATAGCATTGAAATTGAAAGATAACGCGCCAGCTACTCTGGCCTCCTGCTAGATCTATTGCCTTGACTGTTTCTGTGGTTCAGTACACACAGGTCGCACCATTAAGCACTTGCCTGAAAAGGCGGCGGACACTGCTCCACCGAAATTTGCTCTGGGACAAGGAAGGGGACATCAATTCATCAATCCTGACCCACTCGATCCGTTGTAATCGGCACATAGACACACAGAACGCTGCGCACCGCCCATCGGGCCCCTGACACTTTGTTCCAAGCGGTCGAATACTGTATCTTGTCAGTAGCCGGTGTTGTATAACAGGCAATTTCGCTGTGAGTAGTATACTACTCACAAGTAGTGTATTACCCACAGGCGACATTCAGGAACAAAAGGAAAAGCACCGAACACGACGGACAAGAAGAGACTATCGGAACAGTGTGTACATGCTGTGTGAGAACCTTCACCGAGGCGAATGACAACGTACCGTCACCCAATGTATGTGAGTGCATGTCTGTCGTGCAAATGAGTGCACGCGTTTGTGGTTCAGTTTTTGACCTGACCTGTACGGAAGTTTGAGCAATAAACCAACTTGCTGGCCAAACCTCTTTTGCGGACACAACACCGAAGCGGTGACAATCCGATTACGTCATCCGAATCTGTGTGATCAAAAACAGTTCGTTCAAACCCTGGCGCTTTTTGACAAAACACGGCCACCGACCTGTTAACCATTTGTTTTCGTCTCGCTGACTCAGCTCGATTCGCACTGCCAACCCACTTTGTCTGCGTCCCTAACCACAGAGGGGTAGTGCTGAGTGTCCATTCAATCACATTATTCTTTCCATTTCTTTTTTATCAGTTACAATCTAAGCGTCACCTACATTTCGGTAATTATGCCAGCTACAGAGCAGAATTTACAGAAGACAGCCCGTCCACTGAAACCTTGTTTTTCACTTCAATGGGGATTTCCAACTATTTGTACTATGCATCTATTAGTGCCACTGTACTTGGGTTTTGTATAATGAATAAAAATGTAGAAAATTCATCGCAGCTCATACATTCAGGCATCAGGGCGCCAAGGTACCAAGAATACCAAGAAGCGGTTTTCGACTATATGTGGTGAGTTGAAAAATTTGGTTACTCATACCATTTTTTAACAACTAGACAATGGCGACGTTTTACAACCAGCTAGTAGGAAACATTTACAGGTGATGTTAACCTTCTCTCAGGCAAAACTCCGCCATTTCATTTGTGTTGATAACACAATATGCTCAGAATACATGGATGTTTTCTCGCGGAACGCCACCGTCATTGGAGCACGATGATTGTCTAGGACGTTGTCCAACCGAACAGTGTTCAACTTGACATATAATAGGGTTACCGACATTCGTCCATAGTTTCGTATACGCAAGACGAATAATAATTCTGTCTCTACCTCGAGCGAACCATGAGAAACCCATACTATATGTGTTCAGACAGCATGCCACTTACCAATGTTATAATTAGCCCAATGCAAACAGCCACACTGTATAATCAGTATATCATCGATATGGTGTTCTCATTATGAAAAGAACAGCCACGGGAATGTCCAGCGTTACTGATAGAGGGCATTCCTTACAAGGGAAAGTACTGGCCAATATGGCAAATCTACCTCAGAGATAAAATACGTGACTGAATAAGTATGTGAATTTTTCAATCAATTACCAATGGTAATTGTGATGAATGGCAACCATGACTTTAAAGTTCGTGAAGATAACAGAGAGTCGGAACGATCCCTCAACTGTCAAGTACCTTACAGTTGGATCGGACACATACTAGGAATGCGCGCTTGATAAAATTCGATTTGTCCTGAAACAAGAAAAACTTCAATCCCAGGAATAAGGCGACTGCCCTCGCAGATTGCTCTCGATTCAAATAATAAAACGAATGCAAAAAGCCACTTTGTTCCGTTCCAAAAAAAGTGCGCGACAAGTAGAAAAATACAGGATAT
Source organism: Paragonimus westermani (assembly GCA_008508345.1). Lineage (NCBI taxonomy): Eukaryota > Metazoa > Platyhelminthes > Trematoda > Plagiorchiida > Troglotrematidae > Paragonimus > Paragonimus westermani. The sequence goes on along the minus strand of QNGE01003259.1, from coordinate 25,597 downwards.
TTATACGGTGCACGGTGACTCACAAACACTCAGATCAGAAGACTGAAGAACAGTTACTAAAACTAGCAGATAAAGTGACTGAGTGACTAATGAGCACGGCAGAAGTAAAGGTCAGGCAGGTTTCTGGAATTTCTGTTCATTCTGATTGGATAAAATTGTTTTTTGGAGAGAAGAGGCGTTTTTTTACCCAAAAAATGGGATTCCCTAGCAATGAAAAAAATTCAGAAAGCAGTTCTGAGACATGTGAAATTCATTGCAAATTTCTCCTTGTACCGAAAAACCCATCCCGGCACCATCTTTCACTGTTGCCACGTCTTTGAGAAACTTCACAACCCACGATGACCCTCAGCGCTTTTACTGACATCTTTGGTTAGGAGTGGTCTGCAAACCAGCGAACCCTATTTGGCATCGTAACCGATTCGGAAACATTTTCACCTTAACAGACGCAGTAGCGCAAGCGTGGAATATTTTGTTGATGACTTCCATGTATGTACGCCCTCTGGAGAAGTAGAGAAGCCCTGTGATGCGGATTGGAAAACAAAAGGAAGCACCCCGAATGTATCCCCAACTGATACCGCGTTGAACCATCCCATTTTTCTCCAAGTTAAGAGGCGGACATGGTTTTACCAACTATTTCCTACGTAGCCGGGACACAAAATGGAACTCTTGAGAGTTTGACCAATCTAGAAGACTGTGGCGTTGACGTGCTAGCCATCGACAGGTTTGTGAGATGAGAAGCAACCCAGATGGTTTGACGTGAAATGTGACCTGCTTCAATCGTAAAAAGAAATGTAATGATTCTGACATTCAGAGAGTAGACAACGGATAAAAATGGTGAAATGGATAAGGACGAGTGAATAAAACGCATCTGGTCCAGCACAGTTAGTTGACGCAGCGACAGGGATCAGGGAAGTTGAGCCAGCCGACGTTGTTGTCCAGCGTGACGTATCCTTTGCACCAGTGAACTCAATGCACGGAAACTAAAGACAGACCTTATTGATGTTAAGAAAGCCTTCGTGTAATGCGAGAAAGCAGCAATGAATTTCCTGCCATTCGCACTTACGAAGAGGGCACTGTAGTTAACAATCTGTCCATACAACTCAAGTTGACTATGAATTCATTTAGTTATTGCACAATGGCTAAGGGTGCAACCATTCTAGGTTTGCCTGAGCTCAATAAGTGGCTAGTTGATTTTGTTTTAGGCGGTGTTCGCACTACCTGTGGTTCTACAGTGAAAGGGAGGTGTTCTGTCCCTTCGGCACCTTCCGTGTACTGACCAATTGAGCTGAACAGCCTTGATACACCTGTTCCAGGGTTCGCCGGGTACGCAGTTTTCCAACTACCTTTTCCCCTCACCTGCTCCATTATCTCACTTCTGCTTTCTATTTGATCGTATGCTGGAAGCGTCGCATAATCGTCTGTTGGTCACCTTCACTTCGCGTGCAACTCCAACCACTTAAATGTGACCTGCGACGACCTGGTGGACAATGAGGGAAATTCGCCCCGTTCTCTTACGGGCGACTTCGTTGTATATCAAAGAGGCTTGCGAAAACAACAGCGCTAAGATCTTCCTGATAACAGATCAAACGCCTCTCCAACGCGTTCTTTTAAAATAGGACTGATGGAAGTTAAGGGAGATGAATGTGTTGGCTGATATCAACAAAGCGTTATAATTCTGGGGACACGCCTACACGATCTAGAGTACGTATAAGTTAAGTGTAAACCACGTGACTAAGACCCTGTTTCCAAATGTCTATTACAATTACACTACACATCGATGCAGAATTGAGCTAGTCAGGGGTGCGAACGAATCTTTATCTCGATGGCGATTGAACCGGAAGTTTGCTGACGATGCTGATGAAAAGCATGCTAGGGTATGAGGGATAACAAGGTCTTCTCTGATAACAGCTCTTGTCATTTTCCCATCTGAAGTGTCCTGCTTGCTAAGGAACACATTCAATTTTCTCGGACTGCTTCTCAAGTCTTATTGTGGTGGATTGTCAAGCCAGAGGTGCGAGTTTTCGAACGCTCTGCCGAATACCTCAACGTGNCCTACAGTGACTAACCCTTTCGTGAACGGCCTCATCTCCTTATGCCAAGTCATCATTTGTCCACCTCGAACCTTCCACCAGTTGGTCGCAGCGTCGGCAAAAAGTGCTCGATGTGGTAGACTATTAGCTGGCATCGCTAGTATGTAATCTAACCATTTAAGTCTGCGCAAATGTAAGGATTACACAAGAGTTCGTTCGACAATCACTACCAAATACCCGCTTCCTAACATGCTCGTTGATTACTAGTTGGTGCTACCCGATACGAGCGACCCAACACAGATACTGGTCGTCAAACACCTGAAGACGGTTCATGCCCACTACTCTGAACGGCTATTTCACTGCCGTGAATTAACACAGTAATACACTACCACCCTATATGCGCCAGCTTTGATCCTCAGAGAGATATCTCCAGAGGTGCTCCAGATCGGCAAATAATGTCCTAGCCTTGAAGATACACACTCCTATTTCATTTCCTACACCTCCACCACCGCTGATGCAGCTTCCCAGGTACACAAACTGGTCAATAACCTCCAAGAATTTCTTGTGCAACATTAAATCCACGAAAACACAACAGTCTTGCTGAAGCACTTTGCACTTCGAAGCCACAAATCGCATCCAGAAGTGTTTAACAGAACGTGAAATAGCCTCTGGCACTGTTTGTGCTGCTTGAAAGTTGTGAATCAACAATACTTTGTCGTCAGCATAATCGAAATCAGTCAGCCTTCAACCAGGTAACAGGTCTACGCCGGCATCTTGTAAGTGCCGCAGACAGTCCACCTTTATTTCGTCCATGACAAAACTTAACAAACATGGTGAAAGTGGGTAGAACAGCCTTAACGTACGGCGCCCATGGTGTTGAAACTGTCAGACAGTTCACCGAAAACCCTAACCTGAGTTAAAATAGTGGAATAAAGTGCCGACAGTATGCTCACATACTTGATAGGTACACCCCTGCGTTTAAACGACTCTGCAGATCGATCCACCGAATCATACGTTCCTTTATAGTCAAGAAATATGGCCATTTTTGGCTGGCGGTACACATGACGCTGCTCTAGAATTTGACGAAGAGTAAAAATGTGATCTATACATCATCGCCCAGGGAGAAACCCTGCTTGCCCCTGCCTGATGTTTCTTCCCAGGCTACAGTGTGTCGATGAAGTATAATGGGTGCCAGAACCCTAGTAATGACTGAAGTCAACCTAATTCCTTTGTGGTATTCGTAAGAGCTCTTGATACCTTTCTTGAGTACGGGAACTATTATTGAGTGACCTTAATAAGGAAGGATTGTCTCCATCGTCCACACAAGTTGAAACAACTGCATGAAAGCCCCTACTAACGCCTCCTCACCTCCTTTGATGAGGTCTGGCACGAGATTATCTGGACGGGCGGACCTATTAAGGTTGAAAAGTGAAATACAATTGCGGACCTCAGTCTCAGTGGATGGTGCCAAACCTACCGACCAAAGTGTTATACTACAGGTTTGTGGCGGTAACAAAGTAGAAGCAGGAAGCCAGCTAAAGTGTTCCTTCCACCACCCTAACCTTCTGGGTTTACTGTAGATGAGTACCACCTATCGAGCTGATAGATTCACTGACAGACGGTTGCCTAGGTCCAGCATCACGGATAAGCCTGAAGAGTTTACCGATATTCCCTGAAGCAAAGATGGTCTCCATTTCCTTAACTTTTTCCATTAACCAAGCCTCAAGATTAGCCCTTAGGCTGCGTTTCAGCTTCCTACGGATATTTCTCCGAAACTTGTTATGTGGACTGTCAAAAGGAATTATCCGTCTGGCTTCTAACAACTCCAGAGATTTCGACGAGATCCAATGTTTGTTCGAACCACAAACCCCCGTGCCGCAAATTGCCGTGTCTACTTCACGGATGGTCTGTGAGATCTCGATCCAACAATCATTTAGATTTTCGGAGTGAGAACTATAAAGCCGTCTATCTAAGCGGGCTTGGTACGGACGGTATGGCCAGTTTCGCAACAGCCATTCGCTGCTGACGGTGGGTTCGTTGCCCAGCAAAAGTAAGGACGAAATGGCAACGTACCAACGCATGATCTGAACCTAAGTAATAATCTAGTAAGAACGGCAGCCCTGAATGAAACCCCGCCACCTATAACTAACAGCTGTGTGGTCTATCTGAGGGCAGGTCTGATTCGCACGATATCTAAAACTAGTGCTAGCTAAAAATAGCTTATGTTTAGCGCATAGCTGCAACAGTCGCCCGCCATTATCCGACCGATGTTGTGCTATCCCAAACGTGCCACCTAAACCAAACTTGGCTTCACCAGAACGGTCGACCTGGACGTTCACATCTCCGAGCAGGGTGACTATATCAGTACCACGTGTCGACCGAAGAAGAGCGGCCAAAGTTGAATAAAAGGCGACCTTGACGCTGATGTCACTACATTCTGTTGAAGCATGAGCAGGCACAATGAAGAGATTTTGTGAAGGTTTTGCGCCTAAAGTTGGTTTCAAGAAAACCTGTCAAGCGCACGACACAAAATCTACTGTTAATAGGAATCCAACCTACTAGTGGGATTGCGGTCACAGTGCTGGGAACTACAACTACCAAAGCCTGACCAGTAACGGCGGTCGTATAGCTGTCCGAAGTGTATAACCAGCATCCGATAGACAATGTGGGTGCCGTTAGTTCCATACACTGACTACTGTCCTGCATTCTAGTCTGCAAAATGCAGCAGACAGCGACATTCAACGAGCCTAACTTTCGTGTGAGAGCGGATTGGTGAGATATCTGTTTTAGAGTGCAAACGTTGAAAGCACCTATATTAAATCGCATTCTAGGTCTAAGCAAAGGACGAGGGAGGTCTCAGGCTGAGTTGTAAGAGATGAGACTTACTGGCACAGTGTTATCATGATTAGTTATATCTGTTGTCGGACTTGCAAAGTAGTTAGCAGAAATGGGGGTTGGGAGAGGTCTGAGAGCTAAACTTGGTAAGACAATGGGGGAGGGGTCAGCAATAACATGTTCTCGCCTATTCAGCCTGTTATATGCAGCAATTAGGGCCACCCAGTGTATACTGGGAGAGCGCCGGTGCAGTATGGAATTGTTGCTGTTGTGAGTATTCATGGTTGTATTTGGGCTGAGACACTGTCAGCAAGCCCAGACCTAGAAAGGAGAACGAGTAGGGTTTTCAAACAGTCTTGTTCAAAAGCCTGTACGGCAAGGCAGCGGGTGAGTAGCAGTGTACCAGAATTGATACTTTTTCAGAAAAAAGGTGCCAACCTTCTTTCAACCCCCAACCTAGAGGACTAGGAGACTGCGATTCCTCAGAACTTTGCCCATTAGCCTGTCTGGTATGGGTGACTGTCTGTGTAGTGACTACACAGTCCACTTTGGTTTAATAGGTCGCTGAGATGTGCAGGCCGTCATACCGCGTCACGATCCAGTCAGGTTGTAACGGAGATAGACCGGTATTGATCGGCTCGTTATGCACTGACCCTAATGTTGGCCCCAGCAATACCATCACTCCTATCAAGTGCCTCAAACAGTGGCACTCACGCTGCAGGTTGTGAGGATGCCTACAGCAAAATGAACGTGTTGGCGACAGTGCCCATGGCTAATCTGAAAACAGATGTGACGTTACATGGAAACAAAGCTAAAACAGTACACCGCCTCCATACAAGGGGTAAAATAATATCGCTACACAACTGCTGACTGATTATTCTAGCATCCTGATAGGCGCAATAGTCTTTGGGGTCGGAAATCTCCACAGACTGTTCTCCTTCTAACGCCGCAAACGCGATGTAAGTCAGGTATCCGCATCCCACAGCGTCGGCTTTCCCAGTGATCGGAATGTGCTGGAAGTATAGTACACGGAAACATGAAACTTGCATAAACAGCATAGACCCATCTGAAGTTGTAAAAAATGGAAGTTTGGTTGCGCGAGATCGCAAAATTACAGTGACATGTTGGAAATGCAAGTTCAAAAAGACAGTAGAACGAGCAACTTGACCCACCGATTGTGCGGCTTTCTCCTTTTCTATTTTTTTCATCTCTGCGGCATAAAGTTTCATGGTTCTCCTTAGTTTTGTCTTGGAAACTTTATCCCACTTCTCATCGCCCGTCCCATCAACCCAGATTCGCGTATCGGCTTCGACTTTTCCATTTAGGTGAATAAGCGCTTGAAGCACTGTCTTTAACGGCGCTTCCGCAGATCCGTCACCGGTTTTATCACAACCTCGCTTTTCTGATGTATACACCTGTGTTCCACCTGAAACAAACGACAGGGAAAACAGATCACAGCGTTATACGGCAAACGAGTTCCACACATTTTCAGTAGTTTGGAGTAAACTCTCATCATTTCTGGTTTTTGGAAGCACCTAAAATTCAGTATGGTTAAGTGTTCTGCAGTGCTTTCTCATTCTACTGAGTCCACTTTACCACAATAGCAAACTTGTGGAGTCCGTTAGAGTACGCCAATCATCTCGAGCGCTGAAGCTCACTGAGTTTTACTGCAAGTATTCGAAGTTGAAGCTCTCCTCGGTAGTCAACCCAACATAGAAATGCAGTCCTTGTGTTATTCTAGTGTCATTCGAAAGATTTGGTCTGCGCGTTCGAAAAAATTCTCCAGTTCTTTATGGGGAGAGAAATCCTTGATTGGCCACAGTTACGCAAGCGCAAAATTTAAGCCCCCGGTTAGTAGGCCGCATTACGATAAAGCATTCCACTGTACGAATATTTGTATATTGATTTTAAAGGACTGTCAATTTAAGAAACTCAAACCCCCGCTGCTCGCCTCCATTTTGCCGCTCCACACCAAAATCTAACCATCGGTATAATGATAAGCCATTCCTACAAAATATTGATAATGTTGCATCTTACAGCATTTCCTTCAACAGCGGCCCTCTGCCCGTGAGTAAATAAGTGAAAACCACCTGTACGGGAACTACAAGTTACGTTTAGAAGGGAGAAGAGATTTCATAAAAATCACTCGAGATCTTTCCGATATAAAACCTCAAACTGAGTAGCTTTTTCACAAGCCAACTGCTCAAGGTTCATCCGTGCTGGGAAATAGACAAACTTCGAAGAACGACTCTCCGAGTGACCTGAATGAATGAGACTTACGATACACCACTACCACGCTAAAAACTGAGAAGAAATATAAACACCCGACATCTGGTTGCTCTTGCGAACGTTGATCAATGGAAGATGTTCGTATGACACTCAGCGCATCCCATTTAACAAAAATAAATTATGTAGAACACTCAAAACTCAACGGTACCCACTAAACGACAAAACTGAGACGTGCTGGAAAAATGTATCTAGATGCACGTTGCCTGAACGGCACTCACAGAGCCCAGATTTCGCAGACGGCTGTGCTATACCAGGCTTAAATGGAGTAAAGAATTGAATACGACGCAGGATATTCCTCGGCTGCCACATTCTCATAAGCCTTCGCGTCAGTCACTTTCGAAAAGAAAAACCAGATTCGACTTCCCTTCTCTTAGAGCTTGTCAGTAGTGCATATGCGTGCCATAGCCAGGGTCGGAACTTCAAATAGATTTTCACAAGGCGACCATGAACTCGCAGTCTTGGAGCTAACAAGATGTCTGCAGTGTCTCCCCTTGAGGCGGTCGGGCAATCTGAGAATTACTCGGAGGCGAATGTGGCTGAGCGTTTGCACATAATAATTTAATCATGCCAAATGTGGTCAATCTAACAATGGTCAACGCAGTCGAGAGGGGCTGACTGGAGTGTACTGGAACGTATTCAGTATCCACAAGCCGAAATTCTCACTTACTTACCAGCAATTCGATGGAGAAACCAATGTGATCTGAACCAAATTCAAGAACGGATAGCTGTGGTTATATAATATGCGTGGGTTCTGAGGTTAAATTCATAGTGTTGCTGACGAACAGGGCGTGGAAAATAATCGACGAAGCAAGGGGCCTGCAGATAAGGTATGAAATGTAATTTTTGATAAGGTTATGTGTGACAGACTGTTCATAAACACACCATCAACGGATAGCTTTATCATGTTTCCGTCTCCTGCGCTTCAACTAACATACTGCAGTTGTCAGACTGATCAACTTTGATTCGTGGATAACTCTTTGAAATTCAAGTACAAGCTTGCTTGGTGGCGGTGATGAGGATGCAAGTTTCAAAACAGAACACTTCTTGCAAACGGAAAATTTTGACATTGAGCTAAACTGTGCGGCATCTTTAGGATAACGATAACAGTGGAAACGCATGAACCCAAAAAGCGTAACACTCCCGCCAAACACGTTCCTGTCTGGTTTGAAATGCACTTCGAAACTTTGAAGAACGCATGTAAAATTCGCGAACAAAAGTCTTGCACGTCGTTCTCTAGTAACAAACAAACAACAGGATGGACAGAAGTTCGAGAGGTCTCTTCAGACACTAGCAAACAAATGCAAACTTGAGTCTACCATTGCTGATAAAAAGAAAATGGCCAATCCGAGGAGCGTTCATAGGAGGAATAAAGCTTAAAAGCAGACCTCAACAGGTTTTGGAAAATAGGCCACCGGATCTACGATATGTTTCCAAACAGTTTCGGTCTTTCGATAAGGTTTTCAGCAATCCCATCACATTCAATAAGGACCCATTGGCCACTCCGATTCAATACAAAACTTCGAGGGAATCTCCGACTTCCGTTGTCTACTTCAACCTCCTGAGGGAAAAGTATCGGTGACTACAAGTACAGATCTTATTGTACGTACCATCGCCATCCGTGTTCAAAGTGTCCCGATAAAGAGGTGGTATGCAAAGGACACGATAAAAGAAATCATTCCCGGCCTATCGTAATGTGGTGGCCAAGAATGTACACCGTGTCGATCTGGAGAGCTATAGTGACTAGGACTTCCATCCTACCACACACAACTGTCAGCCGGACCAAAAACGAACAGCTGTACAAAAAGCAGTTACATATACGGGGTTACATGTCACAGCGTAGGAGAACATAAACAAAGACGTGAAATCAACATGCGGCATAACTTTTCATAGTTGCAATACTGCTGTCTTCCGTTTAGGGAAGAACGTCAGAAAGGAGAACTTTGATTAATCACGGTCGCCAAAGTACTGCTCAAAACGGTCGAAATGCTTTCGGCATGATTCAAAAACCTTATGTGGTCACAAGACGTACTAGTAACCAAAACTACACAATAATGCTTTACTCACTGTTGCGTGAGCGCAGACAAACCCCACATTGCCGTGGGAGTTAGACTCTGGAATCTGGCTCCAGGAAAGATTGCTCAAGAAAACCCCATATCCTGTTGTCTCACACACTAGACATTTGAGTAACAGACTCGATGTGAGGTACCTCAAATCAGTACCTTTTGAACCATGAATGGTCGGGAAGGACCAGAAGTTCTCGCTGCTCTGACAGATAAGCCCGATTATCTTAAGTTTCTTTCCTGCTCCAAATTTCTTCCGTCATACCAAAACAACTGGTGGATTTTTGCGCCCTCTGTAATCTAGGATGAGCGGGCAGCAGGCTACTTTAACCAGCACTCGAATCCGGAACTGGTTGTGCGCCACATCTCCGATACAGGCCCTACGATATCAGTGTTGCCGTCCATTTGAATCCACCCCTGCATAATGTTGTGGATGAGTTGTCCAATATCAGGGTCCGTCGTGACGCCAAAGCCCAAACAAGCAATCAAGTTGAGCTGGGGATTTCACTAAGCCATGAGGCACAGCAGAATTTGACCGACTGGATTCCACTGAACGGTGGACTGTGGGACGTTAGACAGTTCGGCCACAATCGGCCGCCAGACCATAAAGAGGTTATTCATTTGCCACAATCGTATATGCTCCAACAGACGACAATTCCGATGCTGTCAAGAAGAACTATTACGATGCTCCTTAGTATTCTGCGACAAACCAAACACTCAAACATTATTGATTGACGGTTATAAGAACGCAGGAGCTGGTCGTCTTACTCATGAGAAGAAGCAACTAGGCGATATGCTCGATGTTCAGGAGCGACGGGCTAAGGGACTATTGCAATTATGCGTGGCTCACGCATTCCATTCGTAGAGTTTCGCATTTCGGCACAAAGCACAATAGTGCGCCACGTTGTTGTTGTATTTCTCGACAATAAAGGTGCGTTCGATTCAGTGGATCGACCTACACTCTTGGATTCGGTCCAACGCAGAGGTGTACCGACTAAGTATGTGAACATACTGCCGGCACTCTATTCCCATACCTCAGCTCAGGTTAGGGTTTACGATGAACTGTCTGACAGTTTCAGCACCATGAGTGGCGTACGTCAAGGCTGTCCGCTCTCACCATTTTTGTTTAATTTCGTCATAGACGAAATAATGGAGGATTGTCTCCGGCACTCACCAGATGCCGGCGTGGACCTCCTACCTGGTGAAAGACTGACCGATCTTGATTATGCTGACGACAAGGTGTTGCTGTTTGACAACTTTCAATCGGCACAAGTAATGTTAGACGCTATTTCGCG
>QNGE01003258.1:65484-89069 GCA_008508345.1 Paragonimus westermani | reverse complement strand
CACATCACTTTGCTAACTGGGCTAGTTTAGCAGCTACATTCACAGATATTGCGAGTATCAATCGGAGGAATCCATTCTTTCTACCTGAGTGATTTCTAACTCACTCACATCACAGTCTCTTCTGTCTGTGCAGATAAGAGACCTATCAGGTTTTTCAGTGATTGCAGTACTACAGTGAGTATTGATTATGCATCTGAATAAGGACTTCCGTTCCAAATTTATTTTAGGCAGTCCCCAGTGATATTCATCGTTCGGGAAACTCAGGGAGGAATTACGTATAAAGGCTGCCAAAGGATGTACATCCTTGATAGTTACAGATATTCCAAGCTTGTTCACCCTTTTTGACGCGAAGATTTCCAGTGTAAAGCAACACAGTATTCTAGCGTTTGTTGGACCTTAGGCTGATGCACAGGAAAATATCACTGAAAGGTGCCAACCGCTGATATTGACCTCTACTGAAGCTACGGCTTCAGTAGAAGAGTTGAAAAATACGAAAATCTATGACGCCTTGTACAGGTAGTGTGCGTTCGTGTTGGTCGTAAATATTTGAAGCGTTTGCAAACGTGTATAGATCTACAGTACTGCCGGAAATGATGCGATTCACTGACACTCAAATGCAAAATAAACTATCATGGTTCCGCGGAAAAAACACATCGAGAAAAATGAAAAACATTCTCAACCAAATGTTGAGTTACTGCACAAACAATCCGTCTTACTGACGGATTCAATCCGCACCACGCCAATCGATATACCACAATTAGTACTAACCATGAACGGGCCGTTTTCCGTTAAAAGACCACCCAGTGATGAGCATCCAGGACCACCGTTGAGCCACAGTACTAAAGGCGCTTGATCTGGCTTTTCAACCGCTTCCAAAAACCAGTAGTGCAACTGAAAGTTTTCGGTGGATCCTTTCAGATACCCCGAAAAATGTGCAAAGCTTGGTTGCCTTGTCAAACCCGGAAGGAAGGTGACACGATCGGCATTGGCACTTGATTCTATATAACTGAAGCTGTTTTTATCAGGCCACTGAAACCAATGGCAACTAACGGTGACGCTTAGAATGGCTAGCAGCACAATTCTCATCGCAGTAGCGTATGTGAAATTCAAATCGTTGCAAACATAAAGTAAATCTACTGACGCCGATATTTGCATAAATAAACAAAACGCATCAAACAGAGTGGTGGAATCTATTCCGTGAGTGTCGTTTCCCACGTATAGGAACCATTCACTGAAAAAATATTCGGTTTATAGCAAATTGCTTCGACTGTCAACAACTTGGTGTGTATTACCTGAGTTCGGCGGTTGTAAGGCAATGGAATACAGCATCCTAGAAAACCTGGTCACTTCCCATCGGTACAGAAACAGTCAGTTTTCATGACAGAAAGAAGCGCGAGTCTCGCAAGCTTCCATTAAACTGTGTGCGTATTGCCACCTGCCAGAGTTTAGGCTGAACTCAAAAATAGTCATAGATGACCACACATAGGTACGCGTAAGACTAGGATTAAAAATGTTCATACTTCACACGTGGTATTTCGGTGCAGTTTCAGGAATCGTGCACTAATGGAAGTAACCATGACGGAACACGCTTTTAGCGGAAAGAAAAAATGCATTAAAAAACCTCGACGTAAAAACCGGGTAAATTGAAGAAACGAAATCACTGAAAATGAAAAATCGTTGTGGACCGGTCAAATGTATTAAAGAGCATTCGGAGGATCACAAGGGTATCTGAGAGTGCGGAACAATGAAAATAAATGTAACCTAAGAATGGATTGTTTTAGCTGGCCTAAATTCGCTGCCGACGTAGGAAGTTCCGACGCGTTCGCATAGCAATTTGTTCGCATGTGTTGTGCCGCCATTGCTTTCAGGTCAAACGGAAGTACACAGTGCTTTTCGATGCGGCGGTTACTGGAGATTAACGCGATTGAGCAGTAAACGCTGGGGACACATCCATGTTTCCTCAGCGCATTTAAAGCAAACGTTGATGCTTAAACAGAACGCTAGGCGGAAGTCGGCTGGCAACTTAATGTATGCACTCTTGTGTATGATCGAACGTATTGAGGAAAGGCTGATTGTCTGTGGGAATAGTCGGATGCTGAGTGGCGTAACCACTGGGATTGTGGGACCACTCGTGTAATGACAAGAGGAATTGTTGATGTAGCCTGATGTGATATGTTGTCTAGTGACTGTATAAAACCACTGTCCACATTGGTCACATGCTCACAGTCCATTCTGACTGTACCATCCTCTCCAGCCAGATCAATGGTGGAGTAATCATCCTGGCGTGACACCACTGAATAGTCCAGAATGATGGGTTTCTGCGGTCGCCTTTATTGAATCGCACCGAAGAAGGTGCGTCTGGCTACGAGTATAAATCACAGAGACTAGACTGGGCTATGTATATTTTCGCTTGAGGACTATGTGGAGGGTATCCATGTGCCTCCAAAGGTGGTGAACATAATTCATCGGGCTAACTGGGTGAGGTAACGTTTAGTAGCATTCACCAGATGATGCCAGTGTTGTGTTAGAGTGACCCGGAGAATTTCATCTGGACTTAAGCTGACACTTAACAGGGCAAACGGAAGGCGGTATTATCGTGTTTTTAGGATATGAGAGTTAATGATGCCTGTATTTGTCGGTATAAACATCCCCACCATAACATTTGAAAAATGAGTGATGTGCAGTCGTCTCCATTCGGTCACAGCCAAGCATGCACCTCAAATCGTGGACGTTTTGGTACTGACATTGTGTGGCTCTATCTTCGGTAAGTACAGAATGCACACAGAAGTTAGTTACCCAGTGAAGCAGAAAATCCTGGAACTAATCTCGCCTGTGATATTCGATATATGAATAGATGTCGGTCAATGAATAAACCGACCCACACAACTGAACGGGAGAGCTTTCACCTCGCACGGTGGCACAGAATAAACGCTATCTAAATGGATGTGTGACCAAAGAGTATCTGTCGCACGGAAACGGTTAAATGATAGATCTCGTCGTACTGGCAAGAGAGACGAGCTGCGACTCGCGCATCTGCCGAATTCTCTAGGCCAAAATCAGACAAAGTTGAAGCCATGTCATCATCATTCTGGACTATTCAGTGGTGTCACGCCAGGATGATTACTCCACCATTGATCTGGCTGGAGAGGATGGTACAGTCAGAATGGACTGTGAGCATGTGACCAATGTGGACAGTGGTTTTATACAGTCACTAGACAACATATCACATCAGGCTACATCAACAATTCCTCTTGTCATTACACGAGTGGTCCCACAATCCCAGTGGTTACGCCACTCAGCATCCGACTATTCCCACAGACAATCAGCCTTTCCTCAATACGTTCGATCATACACAAGAGTGCATACATTAAGTTGCCAGCCGACTTCCGCCTAGCGTTCTGTTTAAGCATCAACGTTTGCTTTAAATGCGCTGAGGAAACATGGATGTGTCCCCAGCGTTTACTGCTCAATCGCGTTAATCTCCAGTAACCGCCGCATCGAAAAGCACTGTGTACTTCCGTTTGACCTGAAAGCAATGGCGGCACAACACATGCGAACAAATTGCTATGCGAACGCGTCGGAACTTCCTACGTCGGCAGCGAATTTAGGCCAGCTAAAACAATCCATTCTTAGGTTACATTTATTTTCATTGTTCCGCACTCTCAGATACCCTTGTGATCCTCCGAATGCTCTTTAATACATTTGACCGGTCCACAACGATTTTTCATTTTCAGTGATTTCGTTTCTTCAATTTACCCGGTTTTTACGTCGAGGTTTTTTAATGCATTTTTTCTTTCCGCTAAAAGCGTGTTCCGTCATGGTTACTTCCATTAGTGCACGATTCCTGAAACTGCACCGAAATACCACGTGTGAAGTATGAACATTTTTAATCCTAGTCTTACGCGTACCTATGTGTGGTCATCTATGACTATTTTTGAGTTCAGCCTAAACTCTGGCAGGTGGCAATACGCACACAGTTTAATGGAAGCTTGCGAGACTCGCGCTTCTTTCTGTCATGAAAACTGACTGTTTCTGTACCGATGGGAAGTGACCAGGTTTTCTAGGATGCTGTATTCCATTGCCTTACAACCGCCGAACTCAGGTAATACACACCAAGTTGTTGACAGTCGAAGCAATTTGCTATAAACCGAATATTTTTTCAGTGAATGGTTCCTATACGTGGGAAACGACACTCACGGAATAGATTCCACCACTCTGTTTGATGCGTTTTGTTTATTTATGCAAATATCGGCGTCAGTAGATTTACTTTATGTTTGCAACGATTTGAATTTCACATACGCTACTGCGATGAGAATTGTGCTGCTAGCCATTCTAAGCGTCACCGTTAGTTGCCATTGGTTTCAGTGGCCTGATAAAAACAGCTTCAGTTATATAGAATCAAGTGCCAATGCCGATCGTGTCACCTTCCTTCCGGGTTTGACAAGGCAACCAAGCTTTGCACATTTTTCGGGGTATCTGAAAGGATCCACCGAAAACTTTCAGTTGCACTACTGGTTTTTGGAAGCGGTTGAAAAGCCAGATCAAGCGCCTTTAGTACTGTGGCTCAACGGTGGTCCTGGATGCTCATCACTGGGTGGTCTTTTAACGGAAAACGGCCCGTTCATGGTTAGTACTAATTGTGGTATATCGATTGGCGTGGTGCGGATTGAATCCGTCAGTAAGACGGATTGTTTGTGCAGTAACTCAACATTTGGTTGAGAATGTTTTTCATTTTTCTCGATGTGTTTTTTCCGCGGAACCATGATAGTTTATTTTGCATTTGAGTGTCAGTGAATCGCATCATTTCCGGCAGTACTGTAGATCTATACACGTTTGCAAACGCTTCAAATATTTACGACCAACACGAACGCACACTACCTGTACAAGGCGTCATAGATTTTCGTATTTTTCAACTCTTCTACTGAAGCCGTAGCTTCAGTAGAGGTCAATATCAGCGGTTGGCACCTTTCAGTGATATTTTCCTGTGCATCAGCCTAAGGTCCAACAAACGCTAGAATACTGTGTTGCTTTACACTGGAAATCTTCGCGTCAAAAAGGGTGAACAAGCTTGGAATATCTGTAACTATCAAGGATGTACATCCTTTGGCAGCCTTTATACGTAATTCCTCCCTGAGTTTCCCGAACGATGAATATCACTGGGGACTGCCTAAAATAAATTTGGAACGGAAGTCCTTATTCAGATGCATAATCAATACTCACTGTAGTACTGCAATCACTGAAAAACCTGATAGGTCTCTTATCTGCACAGACAGAAGAGACTGTGATGTGAGTGAGTTAGAAATCACTCAGGTAGAAAGAATGGATTCCTCCGATTGATACTCGCAATATCTGTGAATGTAGCTGCTAAACTAGCCCAGTTAGCAAAGTGATGTGGAGCGAGCGCGGAATAATGGGAAAAATTATTTAACAACCCTTTCTTGGTCCTTATGAATTCATTGATTTTATTGATATCAATTTTGTTAATTATTCCCAACTCTTTTGAAGCTCCTCAGACCCCTTTCCGAAGAAAATCCAAAAAATAGGCGTAACAACATTTCTATTCCTATATCTATTAAATATGTCCAAATAATGCACAGTCAAGTCATTTCCCCACATCCGTCAAAACCGCTTCACCGCCAACCCGATTGCCTTCATATGGCCCACCGAAAATTGAAGAAGATAAAGAAAAGAAAGATAAATTAAACGACAGAATAGGTTGCGTTGGTGAGTAAGAAACAACCTCTCTCAGAGAACAGTCGGGAGAGCACAAATTGAAACATAACAGTCTCACAGTATTGCCTTCAGGCATAAAAATGATACTGCAGACATTTGCCAGTTCCCAAGGAGTAACCCGAATGTGACCTGAAAAACATGTACAACATTTGAACATTAACCATAATAATACAAGTTTTATGAGTGTGCGTAAAAATCCATATTTCCGTGATTATATGAAGCAGAACAAAAGTAAAATATCCATCTGAAAGCACTGTTTCTAAGTGGTACGCGTAGTGCACAATACAGGCTAACCGCCGCGGTACGTTTGAATAATTGCAAAACCTTTCGAATTCCTCGACACATACCTCAGCGACCGCGAGAGATCGCCAACTAATAATGTTCACATTCATGAGTTTCTTTAAACGAATATCATCAAATTATTATTGCAGATTTCAAAGTGAGGTTGGCAGACTGTTATTTCTGGAATATAGATTTCATGGGATGTTTGCTTTTAACATTTCACTCATTGCCGCCGAAACCCGCGAAATACCGGCATACCTTGGCGGACATTGTGCTACATGGAAGTTTTAGAATCTCATATCCGTTCCTTTCACAAAAGTCTTATATTAGTAGACTGCGCCTCAGGCTCACCAGAACTTAGCTTTGCCTTCGGACCGGTTTATCTGCTAGACTTAGTTTGGTACTATTGCGCGATAACATTACTGATTTCGAGGTTAACTGCTGCAAAACTTAGTAGCACTTTGGTACATGTCGTTCTTGAAAGATGAAGAAACGCCATCAGCCGAGAGCCGTTCAATAAGTCAAGACTGACTGAACTTCATAAGCCCTGACTGCGATTTTCATACAAACATAACGATGATCATCTTCGAAGCTTTGCCAGTAGTGAAAAAAGCTTCCTAGCTCTAGATGTCTGACCAGTGAGTGTCATACCAATGTCATACCTAATGTGGATGGTGGAATGACGGCAGCGCCAAGAGGTGGTCTTTTCCATTGTTTGCCATGAAGTACACTAAGATTTCGCTGCAGCATTTTTCTTATTAAGGATCTACAGCTGAAGAACCTTGTTGAGATCTTATTTAAAAAACCTATGGTCCATTTTTCGGTTTGTCACACCAAGCAATTTCCATGCTAGCGCCAAACGTCGCAAATATCATTGTTCTCCGGGTGTCGTTACTAGTGAAATACGCTATTACCTTTGTCAGAATGACAAATTTTACTCATTTTTTTGAAAACAGAAACCGACGGGTCAGATACTCCATTGTATGAAATGTAAAGTATGTTGGTCAGGTGTTTTTTAAAGACACTGACATGTGCAACAGCGATGACGGCATGTTCGCCAGCTCACAAGAAGTCTCTCACTGATCTGCAGCGATATGCTCCATTGGAAACCTGTGTTAAATTTCCGACGTTATCTCCCAAACTCTAACTTGAGCACTTCTCGCTGTGTTCTAACAAAAACCATACTATGAGGTAACCATTAAGTTTGTGTTTGCAAAATGTGTAGAGTAATTAAGCGGATTACTGAAAGTCAATTCTTCAGTGAAAATAAGCCTCATGTATTTGCTTACGTTGGGATGTAGCTCACAGATTGTCGTCAGTGATCGGCTGTGTCTACGGGAACTCAGTTCACTGAGCATTTTCCGGCATGAGTCTAATGGGTGACTCCGCTGTTTGACTTATTTGATAATTCGCAATTTCCACGGCTGTTAGATAATCAGTCCTGTGATAAATATTAGACTGTGTAGATTTCCCTCACATTATTCTTTCAAAACACACACTGGAAAAGGTCGGTTGGCGTTCATCCTCATGTGCCACATTTGATGATAATCGATTTCTTATGAGCTTGAAAAATTCGCCATGCAAATGACGTTTTCTCTTATTCCTATTATAAACGAACTTACTGCGCCCAAAATACGACGATCATCAGATTCTAATTTGGATTGCAGAAAGAGGATTCTGGCTACCTTGCTGAAGATGCTTCGACAGTAAGTTTGCACAATACCTGTCAGAATGCCAGTCAGACATCATCCCGGTCAAGTTAGCTATTTGATTGATCAGTATATCACTAACGAAAACAATCTAGTGGAAACAGCCCATCAAACCAAAACCTAGACTGGGTAGCCAGTCATCACGAAATTTAGGTAAAATGCTTTGCTGGCCATAGCATGCTTCAACAAAACGGTAGTTTTCTACTCTGGCCAAATTGCTCTCAACAGTCTGCGAAGCTCTACATGTGCGCCTGTTTCTGCTTAGAATCCGTCTGATAGCGATAACACGGATGATAAGATGAAATTTACCATACACAAGCTGTGCACTCTACCTTATTATTTATCTCTTTTGCGTAGACTACTCGTTTTTGGTGATGTTTTCACCTACTCAGTAAGCACGGAATTATCGACGGCCCTTAGAAACAGAAAGCTCTTTACACTGGTTTAAGGTGTTTCGAACATAGATGCTGCGAATACATTTGAAAACGTACTACTAGGAACAATATTGAGAACTCGTCCAAACAAAACATCCTAATTCACTTATGTACCAGTAAGTGGAATATACGGCTCTACCTCTTCCTTGGCCACTGAATGACATGGATAGTTCTTCTGACCTCGCGTAGTTCCCAATTCACCTTAGAAGTGTCGTTTGGTGGTCTACAATTTTACGTCACCAAAATAGCACCACGCCTACAAGAATAATGGCAGCCACTCCTTACTGCAAGCTATTTGCAATAGACGCATGGCAAACATAAATGGATAGATGGGTCCAAATAAAGTCTAGTTAGGTGTCTTAAAGATGTTGCTGAGGTTCCGAGGAGATCTGTTCAAACGTTGCATGAACAGACTTTCTAGACGGGCAGTTTAACTACTGCATGGCAAAAGCGGTAATTGCGCTTAACTTGAAAGGAAATTGTTGCACATCTTTGCTAGTTGTTGTGCACTGAGTCCCAATAGCCATCCCGGCAAGAGTGTTCAGTGTTCAATAGAACGTACCATTTTAAAACTTTATATAAATCTATCTCCATTTTTGCCCAGCATTGTGTACTTCCTAATCGATCGCGCACAACCGACTTGCTTAGTTTAACAAACAACTTGACGGATACCAGAAACGACGACTTCAATCCAAACGCCAATATTTTTGGTTTCTTGATAGTTTCCGACTGTGCCACAGGCAATTCCTTCAGTGCATATTCTGGTATCTCACAGTGAATTGATCTGTATAAGAGTCTTCTGCTACTGTTCTTGTGAAGCAATTTCTTATTTCAACTACGTACAGCAGAGAAAAACGTCAGCATGAGGCTCTACAACAACAGATTCACCAACGCTTTTGTGTGACTTACAATGATCACAGTGTCCAATAAATGTTCACTAATTCTTTAGCGAAAGGGCAAACAGCCCACTTTTTGAGAGGTAATTAGTTTTACTGATTGCGCTTCCTAAAGGACAAAATTTAGGCTCACTGAGAGCGCAGTTCTACGTGTTTTTCCATTTTATTCGTGTTCATTTGTTTGTTAATGTTTATATCCGAATGACTAGCAAACGCTTACATGAAAGAAGGTTCATTTGAGTAGAGAAATGATCGACTAACGGGAAAAGATCACACATAGGATAAATTTGACGGCCTAAATTTTCGTCAGTATTAGAATAAAACCAAATCCAATGATAAAACTTTGACAATAATATTCATCAGCGAACAAAAGGTGGTTTTAAATGGCTTTTTGAAAGGGATTCCATGTAGACAGATGCAATTTTTGCGAGGGACTACTGTGGACTGTTGCTTGTTCATAGACTAGACATCTACTGATGGAAGTAAAGCAGGCCGACGTATTTGAACAGGAGCAAAAACATTGTCATTGGCTTAGGGTTTCCAGTGTTTTTCTATATGATGGAAGTTGTATAAGCCCTGCTGTGTGAAATAAGACAACAGCTGTGATAATGAAAATACGTTTTCAAACTCTGCTTTGTCTTCTCCATCAATTTTTTGTATAAAAAACCTCCTTTAAAAATAAATGCCTACCATTTGAGAAATTTGTACAGATACACGGTGCATCTACGTTACATCCACTAGGTGTCACAGACGCCCTTTTCTGAAAGTGAGCTGAATATCATTGCAGCAGTTATTAAAATACTAAGGTTTTTTAACCGTAAACATGTTTTTCGTGATTTAAGGAAATATGTAAAGCTTTTGATCTTGATTCAATCCGAGACCAACGACATCAGCCAAGGAGAGGAAAGAAGTAAGCCTTGACCTTATGATCATTCGGCAGCGCCGGAGACGGAGTGAACCAGAAGATGTATGGGACGTTTGAGTGATTTTTGTCACAATCAAAGTGATTCATTTTAGATTATTGTGAAGTTTGGAAAGGTGAGAACAACGTATCATTGATGAAAAAGTTGATTACTAGGTTTAGTGAGTTTTATGGCCACACCTGTTTACTATACCTAAGAAATCTCCACCATTATTATTAAGAGATGACTCTTCTCCGTGAACTCTCGTTGTGTTTTCCCTCTTTACTTTCGTATTTGTGATTAATAATCTGTCGTTCTACGTGATACCTCTACTTTGACGATAGCCCAAACCACAATTCTCAACGGTGTGATCCAAGTTCAAAAAGTGCATACACTTGAACTTGTGTATTACACAGAGTAAGCGGTGAACGAGTGCAAGCCATCGAAAAAATTGATGTCACGGTTAATCCGACGCTTTATAAGGCCTTACACTTAAGACACCCAAAGTGTAGAAAGTAGACAGCTGTATCAGCTAACCAGTTTACTGTGATTTCCATGTCACTTATGAAACTATGCAAAGCGGTATTGACTGCACAAACCAATGGACGGCTAACTACTCGTTAAAAACTTCGATTCCAAGTGCTTGGGTTTCTTATTGAATATCACTTAACAAACAACTGAATGTAACAAAATGGTTCTAATGCATGCACGGACTTCGATACTGTGCCTGGCTTTCTCGAGACGACTCTGCAATTGAAACATTCTCATAAGCTGTACATGGGAGCCGAGTAAAAGATCAAGTTTTTGTGGTTGAATCCACTACGAAGATTAAGTGAACAAAATGGAATTGATATCCTGGAGCTTTTTGTAGAGTGTTCACTCGATCAATACACCCCTGAGAATGTTGAAAATCAACCCATTCTCAGCATCCGTGGTTTTCCGATCTTCAAGAATGTCTTATTTATGAAATATGGATATTCTGGATGCGATAGAGACAAATATCGATAACTTTGTAATTATCACATGGTGCTCCCACACTTATATGAGGAGAGATGAATAGCGCTAGCCGAGAAATCTCAGTCGTTATTTCAGTTACAGGATGGTGGAAATTGCACACCATAATGTGTCGTCATTTTGAAAACATTAGTAACAATCCTTGCCAAAATGACGCAGTGTTGCGTTTGGTGTACTGGAACTCAGAATCTGCTAAAGGTTTTGACAGATCCTTAAGCATGCTGTAACTGAACCCACAATATCTATTGTGCGCAGGTAGGTAAGCTGATTTGTTCCCATTAAATAGTCTCTCAAAGTTTTCAACTTACCTCCTACCTTTCCACCTTAAGCTATGAACCTCTGAGTCAATATTTTATATAAAACTCACCAAACCCTTGGCAGAAGCCAGTGCAACCAAAATACTGGACAAGCGGCGATCGATTACTCCGTCACAGACCTATCTTCTTCATCTAGAGTTTGTTTGGTTCCAGGGTTCTTAAGGTCAATGCACTGGCTTTCTGCAAGTTTGATTTTGAACTCAGGACTACCTTTGTCATATTCAGGATTAGTGAGAAACAGCTGAGGTTCTTTCGTAAGCTTGGTCGACTGGGATAAAAATCCTCTCAACGGACGAAATTTATACAAATCCATGTACTTGTTGAACTTTCTGTTCTTGTTCGCTTGTATTGCTCATCAAGCGTAATCAGGGCAGTCTGATAACCGTTGCCGTTTGATATCTGTTTTGTACAGCGTCAGTGCGTTACTTCTAATTGGTCGTCTTACGTCTGAGTGCAGATTATCCCCGAGGAAACTTTAAAACGTAGCGAGTATGAATAATTACACGATACGAAGCAACTTGGCTACCTTAAAAGGAACGACGGTCCTAATGAAGGTGGTTACACCGTTGACTAGATGGAGAAGAGCTAACAGTTCTCCAGCTTTATAATGCACAAGTCGAATTGCAGATGTTACACGATCGTCATTTTTCCAATAGTGGCTGTCGGGCTGGAAGTCGTGATATACTGACTGCCTAGTTCCGCATAGATTAAGTCAGTCTTGTTCACAGAGGATTCCTTGCGCAAGCAGTTCTTCTTTCGTCTTTTTCTTTGCAAGCCATTGTTTTGTGTTCAGTGCTAACATCAGTTTTGGTATTCACGTGATTGTTGGTGGGCTGTAACTCAAAATAGGCAGGAATCGTCAAATTATGTTTACTCCCGCATGTTCGAGACTGTTCGGTGACCTCTCCTACTTTTGCCCTCCGAACAGAAGTAAAAAATCAAATGGACCATACTGACTTGTTTAAGCTGATTTATGCCATTTCTGTTACTAAGTGAAACTGGGCTAATTAGTATGTTAGACTTTTTGATACACTGAGGTCAGGTGGTTGCAGATCCTTTTGCATTTCTTCGGAATTGCCGTAAATTTATATCATCATTTTGGGCGTACTGTTTCAACCGGGTTAGCTGATGTAGACCCTGTGATGAATGTAATCATGTAGCTACCGATGCGCTTATTAGCACCAACGGGTTTGGAGAGCTGTAGTACTTAATGTTTCATTTGTTCTGGTGAGCTACAGCGCTATCATACATGTTATTACAATGTTGAGTCATGTAGTTTGCGTGTGATGTATTATTCTTCATCCATTCGTTAAAGAGGACAGGTACTGCTGGTCTACGATTGGCTGCGGTATCACTTTAAGAGTCACGTTGGAAGCTATGTTCATCTTGAAAAATGGGTGTGAACAAGCTACATACTATTCACTTTGCAATCAATCTTTCAACGGTTGTGTGTAGCATAAAGGAACTCTCCAATAATTCCACAGTGTTTAACTATTTTTGTTCAAGGTTTGTTCGTATTCCGCTGTCACATCTCATAAGACCCCCTGAACGTATGTCAGGCAAGCGTAGACAGACTTCTTTCTAGTGTTTCTAGTACTTGCAATTTCCTTTACATCGCGTATTAAATATATTTCGTAGACATTCATTGTCGTATACCAAAATGCAAATAATGAGTAACCCCATGAATTGCGGGGCTCCTGAATAAGAAATTCGCGTTTCTACTGAGTTGTTCTGGTTTTTATAGCACTTCTAGCATAAAACGTTTCTAACGATTCACTGGACTGTTTAGTTTGATAAAGATGTTGAATGGACCAGGTGAAACTACTATCTACCCCATTATTCGGACGAAATATTCAGTCATCACCTTTATCATCATCATCATCATCATCATCATCATCATCATAGAGAGCAGAACATCAGTGGTTCACACTGGTGGTTGGCTGCCACAGAGCAACACCAACTATCAAGGTTTTGGCAGTGCTAATGGGTAAAAGGCCTAGTATACATGGTGAACACATCGACGAAAGATTTCATCCTCGTGGTGACAGCAGAAAATAAATTCTGTTGCCTGATGTGCAATCAGAAGAAACGAAAGATATAGAGCACCTCTTGCAAATTTCTGCACATTGTCTGTGATATTTTGCCCTGCTGAAGATCTGTGAGGTTAGCTTCTTACTTAGCTTAAGAGTATTGATAAATGGATGCCGGATTACGCCTTTGTTAGTTCCATCCGAACTCTCGGTAGAGACTTGTAGAATGCAGAACGTGGATTGTTAGATACTATCAGGATAGCATGCCAGATATATCTGCCGGGACATTGCCGAGTATTCATTTTTGTGATTTTCTTCAGCAAACGTTACGCTTATCAGCAGTGAACTGAACAGTCACAAACAGATAACAACGAACTTACCAAACCTGCGTGCACTCTGAAACAACAAATTTTGGTCGCATTTCTGTTATTTTTATGTGCCGCTGACGTCTTCCTGTCTTTGTCCACACATTCTTATTACTGATATTTCTTCCACCTCTTTCGTGTGACTTACTTTGTGTGAATTAACAGAAACGATGATAACAACGGTGATAACATCAGGGGTTTCGTGCCTTGACAAGCGAATGTTACGTGCACGTAGAATCATCGTGGCATCATCAAGTTTTCTGTCAGCTTTCACTACTCTACTTCGTAAGCTATTCTCACTTTGTAGGTAACTCAGTCAGAAAATCAGAGCACCTGTCCCACAGTTCCACTAGCCACCCTCTTCCTTTTGGTCTATAAGTAAAAAATGTATGTCACGAGACACAGGCCTGGCAAACAATCTAAGTCTACGGTTTCCCATTTACTAGCGACTATATTTAATCCACACAACAATGCTATGTGTTCTTCAAGTGAGGATTTGCTTGTAAATTTTAAGCTGTTCATAAAAACAAAGATTTTTTTCACCGCTCTAACACTTACGGATTCCATATGTTTCAATCCAACATTCTTTGCTTCACTAGATGATATTTTACAAACGTATACACTTTTCATTCAACGGTGTAAAGGTGTAGTTCGCCACCTGTCTTTTTTGTCTAACCAGGTACAGGATGGACAGAAGTTAATTCCCAATCCTTATTCCTGGAATAAAGTAAGCCCCATGGCAAATTATGACTATGCAGGCCTTTTTCTTCGCAGTACTCGTGTTTCTGTGTGTGCACGGTAAATTTCGACTTTACGACAATTATTCATTTTTGATCAAGTGTTATAGGTACCATTCGCCTGTGAGTTTGTTCTGTCATTGTGTGACTTCAAAATCATTTTGATCAATGAACTGTTGCTTTGCTTATGAGCACATTAGCCTAGCAAATAATGCTTTGCTTTTGAAGTTTGTGGTACAATAGCTCGTAAATACTTCAACTAAGTAATTTCAAATTTTTCAGCTTATCACACTCATCGTTTTGCCACCACTTGGACATGGTGTCCAAAACGACTGGAGCATCCTCAGAAGAGAGTGGTGTGCAAATGAGTGTTTTTGTTCCTAGTCCGGTTGAGACGCCTAAGTGGTGTATTGGTGTGACGAGGTCATCGTCACACTCGCATAAATTCAACACTGAAACACATTTAATAAAGTCAAATGTGAACCTAAGTACATTTTCAAGAATGGCGGCTTAGCTAAGTGCAGCTGTATCAGCTGATCAGTTCCACACCAAAAACTGCACAATTCCTACATGCAGAAATGTGTAACGTTGTCTGTTGCCTAACTCCAATTGCTTATTATTGACATTCTATGTCCCACACAATCTCCTTCAGTAGACATCGTTGCAACTCCTTCTTTTGGAATTGAGCATATGGAAGCGCAAAAAATTTGCTTGTCGGCGAAGAGTAATTCACATTCGACCAGTTATCTTTGAACCAGAGATGTTCGTATAGAAACAGGTTGCCGAACACTGACTGCTTTAGTGAAGTTTTTCACTTGTTCTTCTATGAGGTGTTTATTGTCACTTGACTTACTGTGTCACTTTTCGGAGGCTGGATATTGCTAGGCTGATCAGACCCCTGAAATCATCATAAATGGCAGTACATCGGTTGTTTTCATTGTTGCTAACTACCATGCAACTAAAAATAAAAAGGAGACAGAAGAGGAGTGGAATGTAACTGATCAATAAAAATAACTGTGTCTGTAATCGAACAACTGAAACCAAGGTATCCGCATCTTTCAAACAAACAATAGAACTTTAAGCGGAATTAAGGCGTCGTCAACAAGACGGCCTATTTATGGCCTTAACAACCATACATCATTAAGTGCACTTAATTCACAGAAAACTTAACCAACCAAAGACAATATTTTCATCACTAAGCTTTATCAATACCATCTCAGCTAATGCCTCCAACCACCGAATCTGGGAATACCGAGGTCTCCAGCCGGGGAAACGAACCCGACCTACAATGACCACCAGCATGGTGACCGAATTTATCTTTATACTTAGGGTCATCATATATATATGTATATATATAGGCTGACAACCGCGGCGTCATCAAAGAGTGCGTGGTGTGGCTGACGACTAGTGTAATGAGGATAGACAGTCGCACCATACTACTTACACCACCACTATTCAGTAGCAGCATGGATCGAAATGATCGCGAGATGATTACTAGAGAGATATGGGAAGGATCGTTGGAAGGCAGAATGATACTTACTGACTTTCGCCACATGATGGAACTGAGACATGGTGTCCAAAGTGATTAGAGCATCCTCAGAAGAGAGTGGTGTGCAAATGAGTGCTTTTGTTCCTAGTCCGGTTGAGACGCCTAAGTGGTGTATTGGTTTCTCCTTCTGAATTCACAACACTAGTTGGCACCATTTACCGTTAGCCCTATGAAACTCAGCGACATTAACTGCCAATTTTGAAGTACGAAGTTTGCACTCATGCCACTTCTGGAAATTCTTTTGGTGTTTGAGTGGCACCACAGTGCCTAACTCACGGTGGACTCAAAATCGCTCAGCCGCATGACGCTCAGGCTTTATTTCTAACGACCTGATTCTCAGAGCACCTGACTCAAAATGAGCATTACCTGGGAATGTTTTGCTAATCTATACATGCAGCAACTTGTTGAACGGACCATTGCTATCGGTTCCAAATGCAGTTCGTAGAACTTTGAATTTCCTGCCAGTTTGAACCCAAGCAAACAAGTAAGTTTTTGAAAGGTCAATGGCAGATATAGTTTTTCCTGTTTATGTCTCCAAAGTTCATATTTCGACCATCCTCCACGTATCGGTTTCTGTGTAGCTATTTGAAGGTATTATTGAAACTGTCAAGCCCGTACGCTTTTTATTCGATAGTGATTTGCGTATTGCTATTTTCACTTAGCCAATGTCCTTTTGTTCCCCTCCGGCAGTTTGCCAACGTGTTATATTTGGAGGCACCAGCCGGGGTTGGGTATTCGTATGCAAAAGATGGAAACGTAACAACTGATGACGATTTGGTAGGTGTAAAAACAATGTAGTTTGTATAAATTACCGCTGATAGGGAACTTGGTTTTAATTTTGTGTCAATTAACGGATTACTTTGGAGGGTCTATGCATTTGAAACAGTCGGTTTAACGTCAACCAACTTTAAATTTAATGGAATCAATATTGTGCAGTTGAGATAAAACAAGAAGCCCATACACACCCGAATATGCATTAGGCTGTTAAGTGAAGGACCGGTGGAAATAGAACATTCCGAAATAAAACGGACAGTCACATCAACTATCATAAGGTTGTAAGTTTGAAAGTGAACCACTCTAAACGATGACGAGGCCCAACCGCTTCTTATCACGTGCAATGGGAACAAAGCTCAGTGGGCAACAAACAACATGTTGAGTAGCTGCCTAAAGCAGTTGTATTTTACCTGCGAGTTCCTTATAGTTAAACCGTTATACAGTTGGTGGTTTCCTAGAAATACTGAAGTCAGTGTGTCAAACACGGGAACGCGGAGTATATTTCAGCGGCTGCGTGCACTTCTCGAAACACCAGGACTCGGGATATTACATTAGTCGTTTGAGGCCATCGCATAATGAACCGGACCCAGTCGGCATTCTATCCTGAACCATCAATGGATGTTTCATCGGTGGATAAGCAACGGTCGGAAGTACCTTCGTTCACCATGCTAGTTATTGAGTTGACAATTTCATAGTGATGTTTAGCACTTTCCTAATAATCCGGGTGATTTGTATGTGTCCTAGGGCAAGACTAATTAGAAGTTTGTTAAACTTTTACCCTCGCCACTTACACCGCATTCAACCCGCACTTCTTAGCTTACACAAACGGTTATTTTTCCGGTGGATCATGTGCGCTGTTTTGTAAACTTTACAATTTGTGTGGCTCCATATTTTGTCAATCAATGAGATATCCACCCTTGATGCTGTTACTCTCACAGACCTCACTGAACAGCTATCATGCACTGATTCATTTTATGGAGAAGTTCCCGGCTTACAAAAATCGAGATTTATTTATTTGTGGAGAAAGTTATGCTGGTGTCTACGTGCCCACTCTGGCCTTGCGCATTTTGCAAAATTCGGCAGAAGTGTTCAACCTGAAAGTAAGTTCCACGTTATTCGTTTCAGACCACACTTTTGTAGTATTCTAACTAGCTTTGGTCAACAATGTTCGTAATTTAGCCCACGGACGGTGTGTATCAGCATTACCTTACCAATGGTTATCGGTTAGACCGGCCTACTTGATTCATTACACTCGTTAACTGTTTTTTGGCTGGCGCAGCGATGTTTTGTATAGTACACATGCACGGTGAAATACCAATCAAAACCGATGACGAACAAACTAGTGAACACTGAAGAGTCATCGTGGGCAAATTTATACCTCAGACTACTTTTCTCTACAGCATAACTAGATCTGTATTAGT
Organism: Paragonimus westermani; assembly: GCA_008508345.1. Classification (NCBI taxonomy): domain Eukaryota; kingdom Metazoa; phylum Platyhelminthes; class Trematoda; order Plagiorchiida; family Troglotrematidae; genus Paragonimus; species Paragonimus westermani. Next base: position 70,906 of record QNGE01003258.1, on the reverse strand, counting down.
GACAGCTGATATCGAGGTCAGCTGGGCGCATTTCATGGTTTTTGCCGGGAAGTCAGCAACTTCTTTGGTTAATTCATTTTGCAGAAGCACTTCGGAACGGTTACACTAAACTTTACTAATGATACCTTACTCTTACTTGCAGTTCGGTTGTTTCTTTGCAAGGTGTAGGCATCCAGATGTTGAATGTTTGAATATAGGCGTGGTTATTTTCAGTAGTTAGGTCCCTTTCCGCCCACTTCTTTTTTCCTTCTCCCTTCCTATGTAGGGTTTGCCTTTTCTTCATGGTTGTGTGTTAGTTAAGCCTCGGTGTGAACCACTAATGTATTGCTGTCTATGATTATGATTATTATTTTGGTCGCGGTGTGAGCAGTTGTCTTAGCTGCAATCTCGAGTCTGTTATCACGCATAGTGATGGGAGGATGTAATGCTCAATAAACTAAGTATTTCGAAGATAACGACAAGATCTGCGTTACTTATGACTTCCCGTCCTGTGTGGTAGCTTTACTAACTAAAGACGTTTGTTTCTCTTTTTCTGAATCAAAAACGTGATGGCCTCGCTGGGACGCTCACTGTCGTCAGAGTTTTTACCTTTAGGTGATGTATCTGCCGTTACGGCTGTTTGGATCTTTCAAGAAAGGGGACTTACTGTTAAGAACAGCTCCGTTACTAATCCGATGAAAACTGACGCCAAGTGTAAATGGAATCACTCACACAGTGAGTGTAATAATCACACCAAGGACTACTATGTGCGTATCCAACCAATCACCAGTCTAAGGATGCGCATTTTGTAGATCGCATTGTATTGCACTGCAATGCATACAGTGCTTATTGTGTGGCGCGGTACTGTGATAACCACGATTGCCTTCGAGGAGAGCAAACAGATTTCTTGTGATAAGTTTGTTCATCTTGAGGGTGGAGCACTCCAAAAGCGTGGAAACCTAACTTCGTCGAGTAATAAGTGCTTACTTTGTGAGAACTGTTGGGATCCAGTAAAATCACTACAAAGAAATCTATTTCGCACGGAGAATTTTGTATTTTCAGGTTTTTCTGAAGATCTTTTATTCATTATGCTCTAGCGTCGCCTTCATATAGCGTCACGTATGTGAACTGATACACCGTGAAATGTTATTATCAACGAAGTATTTGGTAGCTCAGTGGAGGCATACAACCGAGTGATAGCCAGCCGAAAATTATTCTGATGAACACGCAACCAAGTTAAATAAGAACGCATGTAAGCAACTCTATCCTCATATCAACATCTATGAATCTTACCTACAGTAGTTTTGAATGACGCTTATTATGCATTTGTTGAACCTGTTCATTATGTTTAACGAAAAAATTTACGTTGATGAGCAGATTGTGAATAACACAAGGTTAGGGGTATGTAGTGTATCACAACTTGCTCCTAACCTTGTGCTATTCTCAATATATTTATTTAAACAAGACGCCCAAACTGTTTGACTTCGCTAACACTAAATTTCTTGCGGATATATTATGAGTGGAAAAGTTTCTGAGCGGAGAAAATGATTCGTCTGGTGTCTGTAAAATCCACCACGGTGAACCGCCCACTATTTCGTGAAGTTTTAATAGATTTCCTCAGTGTGAAACCTGAAAGTAGGAAGCATGGATATGTCTGCCCTTGTTCCGTTCGTCTTCGGAACGTATGAGTGGTGTTCCACCGGTTTTGTCAACCCAGTCTGGTCAACGGGCGTCCCATCAGACGCGTCACGATTAGTATAGTACTCTTCTAGTTCGTACCTAGTTTTAGTGTCGGTTAGACAAACACTAGACCGCTTTCCTGCTTGTGAGAAATAAGATTTTATACCAGCAATGCGATACGTAGATGCAACTCGTATAGTGTGCTGTGCACTGTTGTGGTCCTATTCGTGGTCAGTAGGTTAGCAAGCCGAGTAGGTGACGCGAGAATTTCCCACTGTTATTTAAGTGACGACTTCCCTTGTGTGGTTTTGGGGAGTAGGTTTCTTCATAGGGGGTCCTTAGTACAAGACAATTTTTGAACGATAGAGGCCTCAAGCGACTGAGTAAAAACCCTGGATAGTCACGCAGTCACAAGATCACGGATTATCATGTCCACGATTGTCCCACTGAATAAATTGGGTGTGTCACTTGCCGCTTTGAGATGTAACAGTCGCCCAAATGGCCCGCTGGAAGTACTGTCTGACACGGTGACGTGCGTGTAATCAATGACTTTTCGACATCAACGTCATTGTTTGTTCTTTTTTCCATCAGTAAATTTCAGTAACTTTCAGTACATTTCATCAGTAATTGTTCGTTCTTCCAGTCTTCCTCGTTTTACTAGCCTAACTTTGTTTGTTTTACCACAGTTTATCGTCTCGATTATCTCGCGCCACTTTTGATAACCGGAAACTTCAGCCATGACACCAGCTGTTCAGGCTCATTAGAATTCAAATGTTCGTATAGTTCATCAGGTGCATGTCATAAGTCGTTCGTTGTGATGCTGGCTGTTGCGAATAGAGGTAATGACGCATATACACTAGTCGCTGTCATCTGGTCGTTTCACATGACACTCGTCTGCAGATGTATTCGTTTGATGCGAGTTGCATTTTATTAAAAATGACACGTGTTTATATCGATTTTCATCCTTACCCCCTCTATGTTTTAGGGCATTGCAATTGGCAATGGTCTGGTTAACCGCAAACTGAACGACAACTCACTAATTTGTTTCGTTAATTACCATGGTCTGGTGGATGAAAGGTGAGGTCACATTGGATTTCGATCAATCAGTGAAGTGCGAGTAGTCACAACCTTATCGTTTTATTACGACACATTTTTGAACGACCTTATTCAATTTTTTGTCAATATTTGACACTATCAGTATTCACAATGCTTTGAGATTAACTACCGTCAAAGCTGAGGCTGTATACGGAAATGTGTGGTAATATACTCGTTATCTTATGTACGAAAATATTTGTACCTGGGAATTGTACGTAACATGTGTCGCCCTAAGCTTCTGAAATATTTGCTCCTTAGCACCACTGATAAAAAGCTATACTTTAATGTACTGGTAGGGTTGATCAAACCATCCTTGCAAAATTGGAACTGTCAGAAACCTTTTGGTCATGGATTAAATCCTGTGGATGATTTGAATAGCTGGTCTCTTGGGGTTGATAGTACATGACGAAAGAATCCATACCAGAGAGTACTTTCAACAGAAGCGAATTTGACAAGGTTCTTCATGTCAGCATATTTAGATATTCACTCAACAACTAATCAAAAGAAAGCTAACACTATTATCGCCCTGTTCACTATAGTGTAGTCTGAACTTTAGCTCAGTCTTCATAAGTCTAATACGTTAATAATTATGCAGCTCACAGTAAGCAACTTCTCGAAATGTGGCAGCATACACATCCCAATGCCTAAATTAGTGCGTTTCAACACAGCAGGTTTGAAAATGATTCTGAGGTTACTAGGGAATAATATATTCCACATGTTGTATATCTTTTGAATATATTTGCCTTTCAGCCACTCATGTAAGCCCTTTTTGTGTTTCGGTTCTTCTTCCGAGCAAGTTGTTTTTAGTTTAACATTTTTCTCGTGTTCACCGGTTCGCTTTATTCTTCTCAAACACGTTTTTGTCCTTGATGGACCACAGTACCTATCGCTGTTGTCTGATCATGACTAATCCGTAATTCCTTTTGCTAACCAATACACTTAGGTTTGTGTTCTTAGCTGGTTTAATTTTGCTCGCCATCTTTGCATGCCATATAATGACCGTTTAAATAGCATTCCTTCCTGCACTGTTCGGCATATACCACTTACCGTTTTTTCATAAAACACGGGTTTGCTTTGTAGATTGCTTGCTAGCTGCAACCAACTAATTCGCAGGTTTTTGATTTCGGATTGGTGTATCGCTCATCAATTTCATTGCAAGCTTCACTGAAGTGTAAAAATAACCGTTTGCTTTTGATTGGCTTTTGTACAGACCCGTTTTCATTGGTTATCCAAGTTAACGGGTTTTAAGTTGTTGAACTTCTTTATGAAACAGGAGTCCCCAAAGTAAGTCTTAAAACCACAAGATCTGCCTAGTTGAAATATTGCCTGAGGAGTCTGATTCTAAACCCAGACATCCAACCCACCTCTATTAGCTATTCAGAAGACATCAGTTACTTTGAACAGAGCAGTTAGAACACGAAAACTAGTAGATGCAAGCATTTCGTATTGACTCATCAGTACCAAACTTACAATAACATGGATGGTTTTTTTTATAGCAGACAACTAGAGGGGTGGATAATCAGTAAGCGGGTTAGGATAAGTCATTAAGTCCAGGGAAGAGTCAAGTTCACGAACAATTGTTTCTGAACACAGAGAGCTGGTCTGAGTCGATTGATCGCAACTGCTCCAGCAAAACGTAAGAGTCTCGGATTGAAATGACGTAACAGGATTCTGAAGTTGGATCGATAGATTGACTGGTGGTCAGGACGCATTTGGCGATTGAGTTTTCGTATTCTAACTGCTCTATTCAAACTGTTAAAGCGTACCAATTGTTTCACACATCAACAACTGTTTGACCTAGTTCCGATCGAATAGACCTGGTTTCTATCAGGTCGGAGATTATAACTACCTTCCTTCTCCACAGAAATTACCAGTTCCAACAGATTGAGCGCATTGGATGAACGTGACCACTTTTTCTCTTGGTCGTTGCTATGCTGATAAAGTCGTTACCCTTAAGTGATCAAGAGCACTTTGGCGCCGTTACTAGACATACATGTTCGGCTACTTGAAAGCCGTCTGATACTGTCGTTGGAAATGTTTACTGATTCGCTCCTCCTAAGGTGGTCGTGCCCAAGGCGCACATTACATTCGTACATAAGTCACACGGACCGATATCAGGACAATATCAGAACGACTTTGATGTTCAGCTTTGTTGAATAAAAGGGTTTGACATCGCCATTCCCCACAAACTTGCCTTGGGTGACGGTACAAACGCACGACGCACGTCAGACTATCTTGGGGGCGGATTTCCTTGACCGCGTTAAGGCCGTAATTGATTTGAAGCATGACAAACTGGTAACAAAGTATGGGGTGGTTCCACTGGTGGGAAGGCGCAGAACCCAGTGTGGACAAATTGAAGTGAACGCACCCGGAGCAATGCCAACTTGTGACAATCAGTTGCTGAACGAAGTGATACGCAAGTTTCAGCGATTGTTCACTACGGATCAGGACCCGTATGGCTTTTGTGACTGGGTTGCACACGAAATCCCCATCGAGTCGAAGCGATTTCGCCATTCGGACCCCGAAGAACTCCAATACACTTGTAGTCGGAAATTGAACGACAAGTGAAGGACATGCTGAAGGAAGAAATCATCGAGGAGGCCGATAGCCCGTTCAACTCTCCTGTCTTGTTGGTAAAGAAGCCTAACGGTAAATTTCGATTCTGTGT
>QNGE01003258.1:17543-63856 GCA_008508345.1 Paragonimus westermani | reverse complement strand
CCGAGACCGGCGGAGCGCGGGGGCAACCGGACCCGGATCTAGGAAGTTCCTGGCAAAGTGGAAAGGACCGTATGTGGTAGTTGAACGTCGTGGCCCAGTGTATCTGATAAAGAATGAGAGAAGTCAACATCGAGTGCACGGAAGCCAGCTTTGTAAATGGTACGACACTCCGATCACAAGAGGATGCATATCAGGTGTGTCAACAACACCGAGGCCGGCACGCGGATCGTCGAGAGAACGAGGAGAACCTGAACGCCTTTTGTTACGACTGGAACAATCGTTGCGGGGGGAGGAGTGTGGTGAAGACAGACGATTGCACCATACTACTTACACCACCACTATTCAGTAGCAGCATGGATCGAAATGATCACGGAATGATTACGGGAGAGACACGGGAAGGATCATTAGTGGGCAGCATCATGTACGATGGTTTTCACCACATGACGGAACTGAGACATGGTGTCTAAAGCGACTGGAGCATCCTCGGACGGGTGTGGCGTGCAAATAAGTGTTTCGGTTCGTAGTCCCGTTGAGGCGTGTAAGTTGTGTGTTGGTTTCCCCAAATAAACTTCTGCGCCACCCGCCTTCTGGATTCACAACAGTAGTACTTGAATGTCGCAGTGGTTTCGAATTTTTGTCAGCTGATAAACGACTGGATTTTGTCGGTCAATTTGCTCTGTGACAATTCGTAGACAGGTTTAATTAAAATTTTTATATTATTCATGTAGATTGGGCTTGGCTTCCAAAGATGGCGGAATACCAGTGTTGTAAACCAAGAACGCAAATGGTACAAAGTTTATTCTAAAAATGAACACAGGGAGTATAATGTTTAAGGCTACGTCAAACAAAAACACTGTTTAAGCAGGATGCTTATCTCGGGAGGCCAAGATTGACTATACCAAGTCCATGTAGGAAAGACAGCATTTCACGCCACGGTGCATTTAGATGTTCCTGCCTTTTTCTCTTGTCAGTTCACTATCTAAATATATGCCTCTGCCTAATCACTGAGTAGTATGGTGTGATCATTTGTTCTCACAACCCTAGTCTGAGATTTTCACCAGTGTGTCTGCGCTCATCATTGACAATGGCATGTCAACTCCATTGAGCAATTTTTCTACCTGGGCAACCGCATAAAGTGTGGGTAAGGCGATCAGTGGTTGCACTTCGAAAGTTATAGTGCTGGATGTAAACCTGTATCACCTGTGACGAAGTGGCGCACTTAGTTATACAAAAGCACAGGTGCACTCTGATCCTCGCTTTCGGTTTTGTTGTCTTGTGGGCCATGACGCACATGGTTGACGAATGTTCGCATGCAAAGTTCTATTTTGTCTATGATTACTCCCCGTAAGCACGGAAACTTTACAGATAATAGACGGTTTGTTATGTTTACGCATGATTGCTCCTGTCTCAGACAATTTTATGTTGGCACAGTGTAAAAAAATAGAAAATGCGTTGAAGTGTTCTTTAAAATTTGCATGGAAAGAAGAGGAATATAGAATCAATTTGGAATGAAATTAAGGGGGATAAGGAGGTAATTCTTCGACCCAAACACCCAGACACTGGGTGAGCCCAATTCAACGAGCAGTGAATGAATATGGCAGAAATTTGCTATTGCACACCAATCCAAAGCTGTTCAGATGGTCAGGTTTCTTGGGGGCTCGGAAGCGCATCCAGAATTTCTGTATAAGCTTTTCGCGTAAACTCGGTTATTCGTGGCGCTTTCACAGTGGATTCCGGTGAAATAGACGTATCATAACCTCTCGCTCATTCATTCTTTCATAGCAACCATGAACCTATCCAGAATGTGCTGTAACCCTAACTACCGCTGACTGCAATGGTCGATAAACACATGGTTTTGCTGGACAAAATAGGACTATGATGTATGTGGGCGCACCACTGAGTGCCACTCTTACTTATTTGCCTAAGTGGCTTGATCGTATTCTTCATAGTTCACAGTTACATGTCATTCGACAGCCGCACGTTGCTGATTAACATTAGACGGTTTCAGTTAACAATGCCAGGTGAAGTGGACACTAAACTTACGCGCGTAATGCGTGATGCAGTCATCGCAGGCTGTGCAACATGGCTGCGTAACTATCTCACATGATGCTGCCAGTTCAGAGAGTTATCTCTGCGATAGGACCTCAGACTAATTTAAAATTTATACATGCAGTTTAATGTGCAGCTTTTAATTGCATGCAACAAATACTTACCCGTCAAACGTACGAAGCTAACAACTTGTCGTAAGTGTCTTAGTTTTCTATTTTTACAACTTTACAACACAGTGTGGGTCGAGACAGCGACAGATATGCAGACTGTTCGTTTGGTACAATTTATGAGCACTCCATGAGCTATCGATTGAATTCTGTTATTAGCAGTACGTTTACGTAGAGCATTTCCGACCAGAAGTGGATATGCCATAGCTGACCGTGTTTCTGTTTTATCCCATAACAGTTTGTGGAACGAAGCGCTGAACAACTGCTGTGATTCCCAATGTGATAACAAATGTATGTTCACCGATGACCAGGACATTTCTTGCCAGGAAACAGTAAGTATCGTTTGCGTTGTTTGTAGTCGTGTTTAGAAGGGTGAACTCGAGTTTTTGTCTGCCGATTCAGGTGTTGGACTTGGCCAAACTGGAGTACGAAGTTCAGGGACGACAATCGAGCGATGCCAGTATTTCTTAATGATTCCTCCGTTTCAAGACAAGCTTCGCTTTATCTTTTTTCAGTAAAAACACGTGTGAATAATTGTCATTGAGGCTGGGAGGACAATCAAAACAGCCTAGGTAACTGTGATCAAATCAGCCTAAGATAAATATTTAAAACAGACTTAACCCGAGTAACTGTCATTGTTCAAGCAAACCTTGAGAACCATGGATCGTAATGGCTTACTGTTTATTTTGACCTAGACAGAACACATGGACCTGTGTGCGTAACACATGCTAACCAATAGACTAAATATCTCTCAACCTGCTCTCTCCACTTTGAAGCTCGCGTTCTTATCCTTTATCTACGTATTACATTAACTTTATTTGTCCGAAACTTGGTACTCAATCGATATCCATTGATTGATTTCACTCACGTAATGCCTAAACTTCTTCTAAGGAACATTTCGTGAACTATGCTCGATCTATACTAATTGTACGACAATCTTGAGCAACAAACAAATCATTAATCCTACCGTCTGATGAAATGCTCCAAGATTATTCTAAGGGTAGTTAGTTCATTTTTGTGAGACTAGTCTTGTAACAAAAATGTGACAGCGATTAGCTCCAAATCTGTTCTTTCTCTGATATGTCCATATTTCTTAACCTCCTTGTCTATAATTGGTGGAATCTTTTCCACCATACAGATGGTCACTGATGATTATTACGTCGGAAAAACCGAGAGAATGTTTGGACAGGACAGCAGTGGAGAAACTGTTATTATCATGTTGCTGCTCAAAATTGGTCCAAACTAACAACTCTGATTTTAGATTGGATAGACCCAAAGATTGCTGTGCTTTCAGTGAAAACTCATTCTGCTTTATTTATGGAGCAGCTTGTAAGTGGAGTGAACCTCTTGCACATTTCAAACCCTAATCTGAACAGAACCTCATTAATCCTTCGTTTGGTGCTAAAGCCGAAGCGGATCACGAGAACGTGTTACAGACCTGTTTCTGAAGACCCACAGAATACTCACCAACGCAAGCCAGGCTGTGAATGATGCGATTGGAATGAGCCGTACAATCACATCATGCGTATATGTACATGCGTGGCTTATGCGGTCTGGATGTCCATTATTTTCATTAATATATTTGACACACACATATTCAAGTAAAACGAGGTCACTTTATCGATCTGCATATGCTCAGTTAACCATGCGGGAACAGGTCGTTTGGTAGCACGTCCTCACACACCTCACCGTGGTTCTATGGCTGGTCAGTCTTGTATAGTCCTCAACAGTTCTTGTCTTCTATGTGGTTTCGTCTGCAATACAATAAAATTACTGATGAGTAGTCGGGATTTGGTTTATTTTCAAGTTGACCATCATTCACATTTGATCGCAGCGTTCGCATTCAGATAGTCTTTCTAGCCATCCTCACTCGAAAATAAGCACTAGACTCGAGTTTCGTTCTCATTAGAGCCCATCAGTAGAGCATATTCTTGCCACGATCGGGATTTGAACTGCGGCCATTCCAATCATGAGGCAACCGTGTTAACCACTGCGCCATTGATCTCATCAGTAATCTAAAATATCGCCTTGAAGGTTTAATGAGTTCAGTGATCTCGACCTGTCTCGGAAGTCCTAATCGCGGGGTTATCGATTGGAGTTAACAGGCAGTAACTGTGTCTCCTCTCGAGACGATCGGGCAACCTGATCATTGCTCACAAGCGAGAGTGGTTGAGCGTTCAGATTTGATGATTCGGTCGTGCCTAATGTGAGGTCAATGGCGCAGTGGTTAACACGGTTGCCTCATGATTGGAATGTCCGGAGTTCAAATCCCGGCCGTGGCAAGGATATGCACTACTGATGAGCTCTAATGAGAGCGAAACTCGAGTCTAGTGCTTCTTTTCGAAAGAGGCTGGTTGGAAAGTCTATCTGAATGCGAACGCTGCGATCAAATGTGAGTGATAATCAACTTGAAAATAGAATAAGACTTTGGCGCTTGCACACATTCTTACTTTGTGAATCCTTCTAATTGCATTGAAGCTATTGTAACCAACTTCATTCTGAGCAGCCACAGTAAATCGTTATCCCTCATTTTCTCAGTGATTCATTTCTTTCTATGATTTCATCTCTACTTCGTACACCTTTGATTTTAAAATGACGAAATTAATCACCATAGTGCAAATAATTGAAAATCCATTTTCCTCATTTTCCCACTCAATTTCTCTCTTCAACTGGATGGTTTGCGATCATGTCACGGTCCCGTGAGTGATTGACTGATAACTCCAGTCACCCGATTGATCACAACGCGATTTCATTGCGAACAGGCCAACCGAAGAAAGTTACAAATTCTTTACTGATGAACGCTGACCTGCGATGTGTCACAAAAGTACAGTTATTAACCAACTGTTTCTTACGACACTACACGTCCAGGGAGGCAAACTGCAATCAGTAGTCGCTCTTGAAAACTGATCACCGGTAGGGGAGTCAGTCTTTAGCTTGGTTTTGCATCAAGATTAGAAACGCTGGACATTTTATACCAGGTCATCTCCAAATATCATTCTTAGTTCAATGCATTTGTTCATCTACCCGGTCAAGTTGACCCGGACAGTGAATTGACAGTAAGAATTGCAAAATCTAATTAGTGGAAATTAAACAAATTAGCCTGCTTTCACACGCATCTTGTTCACACACGGTCTTTAATAGGTGACAGTGTGCCAATTGGTAACACTGTGAATTGTAAGTGTTCATTGGATTTGTAACGTGCGATGTAGCTTTTCTATCATTTTTGAACGTGCAGACCGGTCATGTGATCCTCTTACACTCCGGGCTCACTCTGTAAGACAACGAAGGTTACCCACAGCATTTTTCTTCCGTTGAAAGAATAATTTGTGCATCATATTTCAGTACTGCGTTTTGTTCATGCCGTGACGAAGTTTGCAAGAATGGTGTAAACCAAGGCATCAGGCTTACTGCAAAATAGCCTAGAGTCTGAAGACTCTTGCAAAGTGAACCAATGTATCACTGTTTTCAGAGGTCAAATGATACGTCAATAGAGTGGACCTCCATTGTACCAAACAGGAATGACAGCACACAGAAATGCAATCTGTCAGTACTGCTTTAACACGCGGTATCAAAAGCTCATCCCAAGGTAATAATCGGAGGCAGAAACTATGAATTTTCTTGTGACCAAGGTAGTTGCAAACGTTTTTAAGGAGATTTGAACATGTTGTACGTACTAACCAGGAGTGGAAACGACTTTGACATTTAGAAGTGAACTGCTTGCTAGCCCTTGTTCCACGTGTCTTAAGCTTATCACACTGTAAGGGATAAAGATTCATTGCAGTAATCGAGGGCAACAAAAGAAGTCGCGTGTTAGTGCACTGTTTCTACTGTGGGTCACGTATTCGGCACTTCCATTCTTTTGCATTCATCAGGGAGATTGTCAGTACATGTAGATTAATTCAATCACTGAAAAAAGGACTATTAGGCTTCTAACCATGGTAGTGACACACTCATATACAGCCCAACTACTGTCTAACGTGATTCCACACGCGGTGAACGCCAGTTAACCAATTCAGTGGCCTGTATATACAGGCGATTACTTTACATCCAACTCTTGTGGTCAAGAGCAACATTGCTTTCTTATTGAGTGATATAAATTGTAGAATGCTGCGTGGGCGCTTGGATCATAGGTTACTGTCGTTCAAACTGTGTCACAGAGTATGTACTATGATGCATGTTTCACGCGTACCTGTAGGTCTTTTCGGTTTACCTGCGATACTGTTGAGATACACCGACTGAATATAACTGACCTTCATATCTAATTGATTAATCTTTACGATGGCCAGTGGCAAGCTTCGAAAATACTTTCATTTACTGGCCATCAATTTGACAAGAAGGTACCGCGGCTTGAGTCACCACTCACCTCAGCAGACAACCAGTCTAACCTGAGTGAAGCAAATGCCTATAATAAAAAAAAATCAAAACGGACGCAGTGGGACTTGACAAAGAACCAAGAATTGCTGTGGTTGCGTAAACAATGCTAACCACATTCTCTAGTTGGGCGACGCAACTGCATTCACTAGCGTGGTACAGAGCTTGGTTTATATTCGGAGACCGCGTAGTTCGACATTGGTCTAGTCCATTCTTATTAGTACTATCCCGCGTCCGTTACAAATAATAAATTTTCAATGACCTGATTTTGCGAAAATGCACGTTAACTTTTATCCTCGTGCCGAGTTAGAATTTAAACACAAAACATCCGGCTGGATTCCCCGTTCAACCGAATTTTGTTGATCTGCTTATTCTGGAAGGACAGAGCAACAAAGAAACTTCTTGGATCTCCTTACAGTGATACGGAACTGGCGGAAAACGATGACCACACATGGTCTTCTACACAGATTGAAAATCCCTCCTAGACGGTTTCACCCAGATTAAAATTAAGTGATGTTTGTCAGATAATTGTTTCATTACCGTTGACACTTATCGTAGATGTGGAAGTAGTAGAGTTGCAACCCACCAAAAACCTTTGGAACATATATATATATATATATATATACTATCTTTCAGACTTGTTAGAAGGTGATTCTAATAGTACATACGGAAAAAAGAGAAAACAGTCACACCCTGAGGAACTCAAAACTTGTTTGAAAATGTCAATAAGTCGGAACCAGCCAAAACAGCTGTGGTGGGTAGTCTTCGATAAGCTTAAACAGAAATCATCCTTTCATGTTCTGTGTAAAAACTGTAGTAGATTACGGAGGTCCGGTGTCCCAGATGTATTACCGTAGTTGAGAAAACAGTGTCGTGCAGCTTTTCCATGCACGTGCACCAATGAGGAGGATGAATAATCCAGAAAGTCATGAGCCTCTGGTAAGGAGACGCCACCGGCTAACTATACTCTGCATATATGTTGAAAGCTGATAAGCGTTTGTGGCACCAGATATTTTCCGGACGGTTTGAGAATGACAAACAACTAAGCAACCGGTGTGAACTCAACAGAATCCAGATTACGATAGTGAGAATGTACTTATTTCCAGCAGTTTGCTATTTGATTTATTGGGAAGTGCTCGATATTGGTGTATGGATAAAACCTTCAGTAGAAAGCTAGCTTTTTACTGTCTTCGCTAGTGCAGGTTAAGAGCGCAGCAGTTCCACTGCAAATGAGGCATCAATTAGTGAACAGGAGAAAACTCAACCAGTTGTTGCCTGCATTTCCAATATTACTTTGCAGGCTACTACCATCATAAAACTCGATTCATCTAAAAACCTTCCAATCACTCAGCATAGTTCCGCAAACACTTTTTCTAACTGACTTGCTCTGCATTTGGTTTCACACAGCTGATATTGCTGGGATACAATTGATCAACTGAAAATGTTAAACGGTTGACGAACTCGAGCCATTGCATTTTTGTGTATATGCGATCGTCCCATTATGTCAAGTGCCAAGTTTGCGATCTCTGTCGGTCATCATGAAAAGGGTAACATTGTGTGTAACATTGTTGAGGCGCGTGAACTAACGGTGGAGGTGATGCGTGACGATGGTGGTTTCCGTCGATGGTCACAAATACACCGGTTACTTACATGACATTAGCAACAGCAGACTAAGTCAGTACTCTCCAACGGGTGGCCAGTTTATCAGTTTGTGTAGACAGAACGAAGTTAGTCTGGGTGGTGCAATGTATTTTATGTGCAATTCTGTTTCGTGCCAAACGAGGGCTCGTTTAGCCTGAGGGGATTTTTTCCGGATTTTCGATTATATGTTCATTTCTTCTCCAAAGGACACCATCTAAATTTAACGCTTGTTACCTACTTAACTGGTAATGAAATAACCTCTGAAGCTATCCATTTTGTGTAACCCAAAACCAAACGTTGGTGGCAAGCCATTACTTCTTGTTTTAATTTGTCGGACGGAAGCCAAATTTTTGCTGCACCTTTTCTGCATTTCTAACATGTGTGTGGCGACTCTCTGTAAGATTACTGCCTCATTTTTTAGGGTAGTCATTTTAGTTAAAGTTAGGCGTATATCTTACCCTAAATTTTTAACGCATCAGGTTATGCCATAGTGATGAGCAACTTAAAAGGTCACTATGATAATAAGGAACATTTCAACGCGCGTGTTACATAAAAAAGCCACCAGTTAACTCATACAGAGATGAACTATCAGTACAAGTAACAGCGATTCTGGTGAGCTAGGCAACACTGTCTTCGGTTGATTGGTACTGGTCAGCGCGGTCTGTGAATCTAATGTTGCATTTCCCGCAACAGCCTACCTTGTCCGAGAGTGGCGAGTAATCACTGACGAGGTTTAGTCGATTCATGCTCAACGAAGATCTTTTCATGTGTAGGAAATGCTTGGATTTCCGTTCGCTAGCACGCTGTACGGAATGAGTTTTACGACACAGAGCGTTATTTACCGAGCCTATCGAGAATTGAGTAGAATCACATGGAATTCAGACGTTGACGAGTTCGTAAAAGTCAACGGCCTGGACCACTTCGTCGAGTACTATATGAAAGTCCCGCCAGTCCGGTTAATGACTTCGTGACCACGCAAATCCTTGGTTTCAAGTGCTAGCCAAGTCAACGACGTGCGGCAGTCAACAGTGCGCTTATATGAATCACAACTCCGTGGTTTTTTGCCTGACGTTGGTTTACCCGTCTCAGCTCATTTTAATAATCTCTCTCCTACTGGGATATCCCAAGTGACTGTTGCGTTGAACAGCGACTCGAACCAAAGCAAACTTCGGTCAAGACCTTAGCATCTACAAACAGATGAATGGACTATCAAACTGAATGGGCTGATGATAATTAAAATGAGGAAACGGGCTGGTTAAGGTGCTCGCTGATGAGCCGTATGCTACTTGAATGGTCGACTTTTATTAAGAAAAGTTTACACTGCATAAATGTCCGGAGTTAATAGAAGTTTTGAAGTTGAACGAAATTCATGGACTAACATTCCCACCACGTTTGAAAATGCTCGGTATTGATCGGTCTGAGCCACTTAGCACTAGGGATGCGCTGAGAGACCATCTCAACTGTCAAATGTATCCATTACTAAGTGGCGGAGCACTTGTTAAATAGCATAAATGGAAACGACCTGCAGTGTTTATCATAACCAAAGATAGTTACTCAAAAATAATCACGTTTATTAGTAGGCAGCTGTTTGCAGTTAACCGCATTATGGTAACACTAACTGTTTTTCGGCTTGTGAAGATCAGATGGGTTTTGCGGACTAACTACTCAGCATGTTTCAAGAAGGTGCCATGTCTTCACAGTTTAAAGTCCATTAGTGTATACACTGTTCTAGACGTAAATTTAGTGGGAAGTTCTCTCGTTCTTAGTTCAAAGTTCTGATCCAGCTGTATATGGTCTTTAACCTGTCTGCAACTATTTGTCACAACTGCCACCTACGAGTTGCTGTAACAATTGTTTCCGTCATCCTGGTGAAATCAGCGGAGGTCAAAGTACGTAATACCAGTCTACCCGGACTCAAAACAGATTATTTGACTTTAATATCTGTGCGGATTCAGGTCTTTTACGGTCTATTCATGCCTGAACCATCAGCAGGATTTGTCACGACACTCCAAACTTATCGCGGTTAGCTGCTTTTTGATAACTTCGAGTTAATTTGCAGATTTGCAACCGTTTCCTTACGGCGAGGTTTAACAAATATTCCACTAAATTTTGTCACAGAAAACTGCAGAGACGCTTTCTGTAATGAACCTTGTAACATTAGGAAAGCGATCGAAACACGAACAAAATCTATCCCGTTGCGTGATAGCTCACTCACGTGATATGTCTTAGCCTACATAGTGGCAACTGAAAACCAGTGATAGCGTGACTGAAGTTACTTTTGTTAGTTCCTTATTTTTGTGACAAATTCAAACTCAACTTGTGTGACACATGTTGGCTTACAATTTTTTGTAAACATTCGGTTTCTTTTCAACATATGGGTCATTGATTTTTCATGTGAAACTAATGATGGAAAAACCATCAGCTTACTAGTGAAATTTCTGTTCGATCAGTAAGCGACAGGCATGCTTACTGTTCACCATGATAATTTTCAGACTGAAATGTGGTTTGCTTGTTTTTGCTAACTGTTCATAGTGTACTACTCTCAGCCCGAAACGATAAGCAACGCAACACTGCCTATTCTGAGTGTTTTGTCATCCAAGTGCTATTGTACGTTATGCGATTTCAGATTTCAGCGTACACCTTAAAATATTTAACACATCTCAGCATTGTTGTACATTTATTTATAAAGTCTTTTGGATCCTATTAAGTTCACCGAACCATACGTTAATCTCACAACGTTGCTATAATGATAAACGTGCTTTTGTATTTGGTGAGTGACCTCTTTCTGTTAAGCAGTACTTTATGAGTGACATCGAGCAGTAAAAATACGCCAAATTGTCCAACGACCATGATGTTGGTCACGATGTCTCGTCAATAATTTTATTGTTCTACTCGACACGGTAACATAGTATGAAACCTAGGAAAATTGAAGATTCGCACTGAGGACTTTGGATAACAAATTCAGTCATTCAAGCTAGTAGAAGGATAGTGTTATATGCAGACTGGTCAAAGGTTCCATCTGTATCATCAAACCGGTCAATTCTTGCCGATGCCAGCTGTTTGAATTGAGGTAGGTTTTTGGTTTGGCAACCTCCGTGTACCCGGAAATGCAGATTGTTTTCTCACGACCCCGACATGAGTCTATACCTTCTGTCACCATTGAGGATAAGCAGTTGGAGGTGGTCATCTGGACCTTCTGTTGCGCATGTCGCATAGGCCATGATGGAACGTTAACAAAAACTTCTAAATGCGCAGGTAATTCTCAGATGGCATACTCCACGTTACGACAAACATCGTACTGATAAAATGCTGACATCTCTGTGCCACGCGCAGTGCTTAGAGCAATTTGACTGAAAACCTTCCCGCGTGACCGAAAATTTCGAAAAATCACTACAGGAGATTCTTATGTAGTGGATTCCGCCGAACGCTAGTGTTTCTCTAACATTAGAAACATGTGACAGGAACACCGCCTTAGCGGGTGTCTTTCGGGTGAGTGAACCCCTGATCACCCAGCACAGTTACTTCACCTTAGGGGCTTCGTTATTGCGTATTACACACTGCTTCAAACACCAGTCTGTTGGCATCTGTTAGAAGTGAATATCAGATAAAAAATTTGCGTCGGAACTTTCAAGCGAATACATGCATTGTCGAATAAGATTGTCCTGTTCCATATGAGGTTCGGCATTGTCTTGCAGTAAGGAAATAGGAAAGGTATGTACTGTTTAGCTGAAATAAACCTTGAGGATCACCATTCCAGTTAACTTAACTGTTTGCAGGCGTTTTATACTAATTTGAGTTTCACAAAAAAATATCATTTTTCTACCAAAAATCTGTACAGATTGACTCTATCCGAAATGTGCTTTTGGGTCTGAATATCTATAACCTTTATACGAAGTGTGCTGGTGGAGTTCTGGAAAATTCCGCCAGAATGCGTTCAGTGTCGGTTGGGAAACTGAAAGGATTCGCTAAACGCCCAGAGCTTGCCAATCTGTTTCGCAAAAATGTGTTCGTGAAAGAGTAAGCTGATCGTCTACAGAGTGTTTCATCACAAATCTTCGCCTCTGTTACATATTTTCTTTACGCCTGCGACTATTCCCCCAAGGTACTATATAAGACGGCTGATTGGATGTTGAATCGTGATGTATTTCGGCTTAAACCTTTTCGTGAACATGCGTCTACGAGTTCCTTCTGTGCGCATTGAACTTTGCATCTTTATAGGCAGCACTAATGAAACCCTTAAGAGTTTTACGGATGAAATGTTATAAATGCGCCTATATGTATCCAGGTGACATCGTTATTCATTTCACCCTTATTTCGTATCTATACTTGCAAAGAATGGATGGCCTTGCACTCTATATCATCTCAAACTTTTTTCCAGCTACTTACAGACATTCTTCACCGTTTTCTACGATTTCCCGTTGGAGATTTCTGATCGAGAAATCCGAAGGTTATTACGACCCAGCATTCCGAGTAATACTGGCCCGCTTTTTGATGATCTGGTTTAACGTTTTATCGCAAAAGATCTAACAAGCGGACGACTTATATCACAATTCAATCGGATCCAAGTAGCTCCAGCTAATCCGTTCCTACTCAACTATAGATTGCTTGGATCGTCTTGCTGATCTTCTGTTTTTGGATCAGCCGTAGATATGTGTCCGGATGTGATCAGTTGTAAATTGCATACAATAAGCAGCTTCCCAGCTAGAGCGAAACGAGGACAAAATTCCCATAACTTTGTATTTTAGTAAAAATTAACGATGTTTTTATGAAGAACAGCTAAATCTGTTTACCACGAAATGGGTGTACTTTCGTTGGCTGATCGCTTGCTCGGACTCACTGCTATTTGCTGTGCGTTCATACAGTTGAGTTTTAAGCTAACCATGCTGGTCAGCATTCCACATGTTAGTAATGCATTTCAGATGTCGATCAGTGATGTTGCTGGAATCCACCATTAGCTGTTTAATAATTTGCTTGGACAATCAGTCTCTTAGGTCATCTAGTGGATCCACTATGACGCGGGAGGTCAAGTGGACAAATGAGCTCCCAGCGTGGCCTCATAGCACAGTTGGTGAAACGCTTGTCGCCTTAACATATCTCTGGTCGTAATCAGCCGAATTCCGGGCATCTCTGATTGTCTCCTCCGGATTTCCGGACCGTTTCTGGTGTTCCAGTTGATTACAGAACATCAGCTGTTGAGGTCGATCCCAACAGTCAGCGCACAGCAATGTTTGATAGTTACACAGCTAAATTGTTAAGACCTGTACCTGACTTGGTAGTTGGTCTGGCTTTGTGTCATATTTATCCAATGGTCACTGCCAGTACGTATTACGGTTTGTTGTTTTGCAGAGTGTAGACCCGTTACCGCTAACTATTTGAGTTCAAATTACGGAATTTCCACTATTTCGATTTTATATCCACCCTTTATTTTGGCACCAAGCTATTACTTGCTGTTTGTTCCATAAAATCATGACGTTTGAGCGTCACTACCAATCATAGATGGGTTGTCTTTGTCTTTGTTTATGACAGTGCGCTAGAATTTTCCAGACACCCTGAGACAAATGCAAGTATTCCCCTGTAGGTTTAACGCTTTACATTTCATTTCTCTTTACTTTTTGCGGTTCTGTAAAACTACTGGATAAGAAAACCACATTGATATTTATTGAAAGGTGAGCACTGAGTAAAATCGTTGGCTCAGGTCAGTTGACATACAGTCTATTCCCCTGTTTCCACAGTCCTGATGAGAAACTGCGTGACTTACTCAGGGATTCTGCCAGCCACCGGGCAATTTCATTCGAGCCTGTGGGTTACTAGATGAAGGTGGACATTTCCAAAAGTTGTCTACCATCAACATATCAGTTACACAATACACATCATCACAACAGGTTTCAAACAAAAATTGGTAACCCCTTATTCAAGTCATTCGGCACAAAAAGGTCCACAAAACACCGCGTTTGATAGGCTAACTCACGAGTGCTACTCGTCATAAGTCGACAGCTTCTGATTATATAATATAATTCTGATTCCGTACCCCTAGATTTGCTGATGCATACCCAGAGCTTAATCGCTTCGTCGTACCTTGCGTTGATGATTCGCGCATCGTTAGTTACTTGAATTTGCCGGAGGTCTGCAAAGCTCTTCATGTGGACTTAGATTTCTTACCCGAATGGGAATTATGCAGTGAAGCAGTGTACACCAACTATGGACGTACTTATGAGGATTTGTCAAAGCAATATCTACACATACTTGAACAGAAGGTGAGTAGCAGTCAAATGTGTATTGTTTTGTTAGTTGGACGATAGTGCATCTCCAGATCACTGTATTCTTTGTTACCTGAGACAATGTTACAAAACACTGAAAAACAATAAGGCTGAATGGAAAGACCATCTGAATGCAAAGGCTGCGTTGTGTGTGCTGTGTGATGTTCAACTTGAAATTCTAGGTTCCTAAATTCTGGGTTCAAGTTCATTGATTTGAAGTAGGCTTTCATATATGTGTGTTATCCCTGTGATATGCGCCTGATTTGACTTGCCCTGACGGTCGAATCGATCATGTTGACGGTGTGAGCACATTAGAGTTATATGCTTCGTACCTCATTATAATGAATAACCACTTGCCAGGCATATTCACAACATCACTTTGCCCGAACTGTTACGGGATTCACGTTGGCTTACTTTTTTTTTATTCACTTCTGTTTTCAGATTCCCGTAATGTTGTTTGCTGGTGACGTCGATATGGCATGCAACTATCTCGGAATACTGTGGTTTGTAGACGGCCTTGGACTGCAGGTCAGCTAGGTGAATTGGTGTACGAAATAGACGATATTTTTCTGTTGGTTTGACAGAGCATATATATATATATACGTATATCGGCTTGAAATTCATGTTGTAGGTTTATCTCATGTTCTAGTACTTATTTTAATGTGTACTGTCCTATTTCTGATGAGCTCTCGCCAACAATCGAAAGGATAACAACGTTTGGTTCATTCGTTTAACTCCTATGTTGTACTTTCTGTGAGGTGATTTGCTGTGAGGAGCCGGATGATTCGAAATGGATAACTATGGATAGTTAATGCTAGATTGTTCTCTGTCAAACGAATATGTCCATCGCCAGAAGCCCCGTAAATTACAAAGTGTTTAACCTAAGATTGTCGCTATTCAATAATTGGTCTATAGACGTCTTTGTGAAGCCTGGAGGGCTGGCGAGACGACCTGATCGTTTATTTACTACTGGTGGGCATTTCAATGGCGTATGTTTGAGTTTGGATGTGAAAGTCTTTAGCTGCTAAGGTCTACAGAGTGATCGACGAATCTATAGCTGTCACATTTTAAGACTTGGAGGCTGCTTTCGTTTTAGTTGTTTTTAGCATATTCTGGAACTGCCATTCGTTTTCAGGAAATACGTTAATCCGTTCAGATCATTGCGTACTCTGGAACCAGTGTGAGAATTCATAGAGGAATATCGAACGTTGGTCACTTCCACTGGTGTACTCCAGGAACGTCAGATCTCCCATCCCCTATTCGATATTGCCGGGGAGGAAATTCTTGAAGGTTGGCTCGCAGAATCTCATGAACTCAGTAATGATTTTAACCCCGGCGCTTGTTTGTCCGATGTGGATGACTGCCTTGAGTGGCCACTATGCCGAAGCTATACAAACCACATTGAACAAAGTGAATGACCCAGTTTACTTGCATGAAATGCACACTGAGCCCTCAGAATGCGAAGCATTGCTTCGGGCCTGGGACATTCTTAATTCTACATTATTCTTTGTCGACAATCTCTGAGATTGTGGACATCTTCATACACTCGGGTAGTACTGTGTCTTCGGCGAGGTCAAAAATGCCTCTTCTTTGTAATTCTACGTCATCTGCGACGTCGTCATCATTGAACTGGTGGATATAAAACGTTTGTGTGTCTTCTATTTTGTCCTGTGGTTTGAAGGCATGACCTTTTTGTGACAACGTCAACAGGCCCAGTGTATGTGGCTATCGCTGGCTCTGTCAATTTAACGACATCAAACATGATGGTGTGAGCAGTGGGACAGTTAAGCAGCTCCGACTAATGACTAACTAGTTAGCTAATCTTAAAGCACCATCTGCGATGATTCATTCACCTTCTCCACAAGCCTTCCGAGTGTTCAGCACGTTGAGCACTATATACTGATACCAACAACTGCCAGGTTAATCTGGGTAGTAGTCGAACTACGACGCTCTTAGGAAATTTAAAGGTCTCGACTATTCTAGTGAGTGAAATGGATAGGTGTCGCCTACCCTGTCGGAGTCACCGTGCTCACTCAAGTAGTTGTCTAAGGACGCTATCCGAGATGACGATGTATTGTACGTAATGGCCTACCTTCATTCGTAACGCTTCTTGTTCTTCCTTTCGCATTTTCCCATCACTTCTTTCCTTTCCTTAGTATTTTTTTAAATCTAAGTTATTTCACACCATTTTTGAGGTAAACGGCGAACCGAAGCACAGTACCTTCTGATGAGGCTCACTACCGTTAGAAATGAATGAATATGTGGCCAACGGGCACCTGCGTAAACTACTGAGATATCACCCTCAACAATGATGATGCCGCCTCAGATTGGGCACTGGCTGGTGTTGATGATCAATTGGGGCCAGAGCTCTGAAGTATATCTAAGACTACAGGAGAAGACACTCACACTGACCAGATGGAGTAATTGTCAACCGAAGAATCAACAGCATTTGATGTCCTAGCGTGCACTGAACGAAACATTCGCCACTCGAAACAAACCTGGTCTCTATAGTCAAATGTCACCGAGGCGGATGCACTTGATCTACCGCTTACTCCACTACGCGTACTGATGAACACTATGTAAACTACTGTAATGCTTCAATCTCATCATCAACAACTGCTTCGTCACAGGTAGTTGTTAGAGTCGTACTACTTTTTTGATATCACTAGGAGTAAATGCGTTGTTCTCACTAGCGATTTATTCATCGCCTCTTATCGTTGCATCGGTAACTTTGTTTTCCATTGTATTGCTACCTTCTGATTGGTCGCTTGTTTACAGCCAGCTATATTCGCGTGTTACTAAATCCATTTTGTTGCGCTGCATTATCACATAACCAATTGTGGTTGCTTGATGTTTATAATTCTGGGAGAATCCAGATATTCTGAACTAGAGGTAGGGGGTTAGTGAGTGAAAATACCTCCAAATTCAAATTTCAAATCCATGACTTGGTGAAGGCCTGCGCCTGTTGACGTCCTGATGCCGGACTGATGTGATATGCAGACTGACCAGACTGCGTTTTTGTCGATGTTTTCAGTGATAGTTCAAGGGTAGAGATAGAAGGAAAGAAATGACGTATACTGGTTGTCCTAAACAGCGGAAACAAATCATATTTCGATTAGTACAAAGTAGGAAAAAAGTTGTTCCAACATTTTTATAGCTCTCTTTTGAATATATCTACGCTCGCGGCCTCAACGATCTTTGCAGGCAATTTGTTCCACGAATTGACTACCCGGTTAGTGAAAAGTTAAACCATACAGCCAATCGTGATCTTGTTTTCTTGATTGTTAACCTATGACCATTTCGGTCTCTGTCCTGACGCATCTCGAACAAACCTCCCATGGAGCTTGTGAGAGTGCGGTGAGTAATTTTGTACATTTCAATAAAGTCTCCTTTTACCCGTCGGCGTTCCTGTAAGAATGAGTTCCACAAACTTAGTCGGCCTTGGTAACTTGGACACTTCGTACCGTATACCTTACGTGTGGCGAGCTTTTTTAATTTTTTGAGTGCGACTATGTCCTTTTTGAGATATGGTGACCAAGCTTGGACGAAATATTCCAAGTGGGGACGAACTATAGCCCAGTACACTGGAATGAATACTACTGGACAACGGTTAGCGATCGCTGATTTCAGTCGATATAACGCCCGCCGTATTTTACTCGCGGATGCGGCACACTGAGCAGATGGATTAAACGTACTAGTGACTTGGATACCCAAGTCTCTCGTTTGTTGCTTAGTTGTTAGTTTGACTGTCTGTCCGTGTGCGTCCCTTAGATACCTGGGGGTTGACTGGAGAGCCTTGGCAAGGATATGACTTTTGAGAACGTTCAGCGGTAAATCCTACTTTAATGTCCAAGTCCGACGGACTACCGTCCAGCTTCATACCGTCTGCATAAAGACTAGGTCGTTGGTCAGGTCATTTATGTATACCAGAAAAAGCGGAGGGGCGGAGACTGACCACTGAGGAACTCTACTTAACGGAGAACTTTTGTCCCACAGTACTTCTCTTACTCTTACTCTACGCTACGATCCAACTAGAAACGTCTGTACCCATCTGCAGATACTAGGGTAAATTCGAGCTTCTCGAAGTTTCCAGCATAAAAGCCTGTGGTTGACAGAATCGAAAGTTTTCTAAAAATCTAGGTAGCACACATCGACCACTTCTTTATCCGATATCACTTCGAAAGTGTCTAAAAACGTCAGCAGATTGATAAGACAAGATCTCTTCCTTATGAACCCACGTTGAGGAACTGTGAAAAATTTCTGTTCACAAAGAAACTTGCAGATCTTCTCTTGTAATATGCGCCCGAAAATTATGCTGACAACACTGGTCTGTAATTTCCAACCTCTGATAGGGTTTCATCTTTTAAGATGGGAATTATGATGGCTTCTTTCCACTGCTCACCACTCTCACTGTTTATAATGTGAGATTAAATGATTGGGCAAATGGCGACGAAAACAACTTGGCCAGGGGTTTTAGGATGGCCGGGTATATGTGGTCAGGTCATGCAGACTTTGTGTTGTTTAGTTTGGATATCGCTTGCTCAACTTCGTGGGGCGTAATGACCTGATCAACCATGATCACGCTCACAGCCTTAGGCCGGGGCTCCGATACTTTACTCTCTGAGCGATAGACACCTTGAAACTGTGCCATAAGCACGTCCACTATGCCCTTGTCAGTTGATATTATCTCTCAGTTATAGAAAAGCGTGATCCAAATTTCCTTTCTTGGAGAGGACCTGGACCGAGCATAACCAGAAAACTTATTGGGGTTCTTTTCAATATCTCCTGCTAGGTTGAGGTCATAGACCAGACGAGCAATCCTTGTTACCTGGATTGCTTCATTTCAAGTCCTTTTGTATATAACGAAGATTATAAACCCTTTATTTTGAATATCTGCTTTCCGAGCCATATACTTATGTTGGAAAGCTCTCTTGACCCTGGGATGAGCTCATGGCTTCCGACCCCTTCCTCCGACTTGTTTTTGAGGGACGTACCTATCCGTAAGAGCCCGGATTTTGTCTACATTGATCGACTACAGACTGTCGACGTCCTATATGGGAACTGTTGGGTTCCTAGTCATTTTGTCAGCTTCCAATATTGTTATTTTGCTGTAAATTCGGTGAAACATTTGCACCTTGTGTGCCTGCTTTACTAACAGAGAACATTGGAACGAAAAATAAATCGTTACGTGATCACTCTTTCCCAGTGGTGTTACAGGTAGTACGTTTGTGAGGTCCGCGCTATGTCGAGTTAGGATTAAGTCTACTACTGAGGCCGTCTGACCTGGTCGGGATTTCGTGGCCACTCTAACATGCTGTGTTAATGTGAATTTGACTAGGTCGAACAGCTCGTGATCAAACACTCTACCATTAACAAGTTCAAACAACCAGTTGACCTTAAGAGCATTATAACCTCCAAAAACGAGCAGGCGATAGACTGATTGACAGGCCGACTAGAATGATTCCAGCAATGCTCCGTCTTTCTCTGGTGTTGCACCCGGACTACGATACACCCCGGAGATCATCAATGGGGAGTTGACATGAAGTAGGCTGACAGAGGTTTGAATACCTATGCAGTTGCAGTTACATTTCACGGGTGACTGCCTTTTGTCTTGTTTTGATTAGGTGGGCCCTGTGATGCTTTTGATGAGGATAGTCGGCTATTGTGATGATAACCGTAAGACAGTCCTCCATCTCACAAGAACTCATATATGTACACTAGGATTGTGTGGCAGTTTCCACTATTCAGTTCGCTGCCATGAGCACCGTGAACTGAGAATTTTGCAGTGCTGCTGCATAATCAGTTCAAGTTGTAAGGGATTTTACCAAACTTCATCCGCATAAACTGTTACTGTGTTGTCACCCTGACGATGATAATGATGATGATGAAAGTAGAACTTCGAGTAACTCAGCGGCAACGGTGCACGACTAATAACCTCGTAATCGCGTGTAATCTCCTGGTTGCTGTCACCACTCTTGGCCAGGTTCGGACAGCTTGGTCGAATACGGTCCATATAATACCATGCAATTAACATGTTAGCCAAAATTTTGTGATGCGAGGGCGGTGAATCGAATTTTATAACTAGAGGGTAACGACAAAGTGAGCCCCGCCGCTATAGCAATTGCTTGTCAATTGCAACTGCAAATCTTTCGAAATTCACATCACAAGGCGTTTGCTGTCATGCGGCTTGGTAGATCACACATGGTCTGGATAGGAGTGTGCTGCTCAAACACAGTAATCAGGATAAACTTCGCAATAACAGCCAGTGATTTACCTCAAGCCTAAAAATATCCATGATACCTTAAGGATAGTACTAGGTTCATTGTTACTGCACATTTCTGAAAATTCAACGCTTTTCGTTTAAAGTCGAATTACTCCACAGTTTACCACGCATACGCACCCCCTCATGTGATTCTGTTGATCTTAGCTAAGAAAGCCCATGGAACGCTGGCTTTTCGAGGACACTGATGGCACTAAGCAAGTTGGAGGTATTTTCAAGATTATGGCGACAGCCGAAAACACCACATTATGGTATGTGACTGTACGTGGTTCGGGCCACATGGTACCAGAAGACAAACCGGCAGCTGCTTATAGTATGATTACACGATTTATCAATGGCAAGGAGCTCTAGGAATCTAATGACTATTCATTGGAACACACGGCACTGACTAATCTGTTTGCGATTCAAATCTGGAGAACCTATGGATTTTTTCACCGATTATTTCAATTTTCCTTAAAAATCAACCCGTCAATCAGTTTTAATCCAGTCGTCGGACGATTCCATACGTGGTGTTGAAAACACTTGTCAAAAACAATTTGTTTTCTTCGTTTGGTAGTGATCAGTCGAATGGTTTTACGGAAGGGGCAGTGTATTTGTCCAGTGGTTCAGAAAAATTTCCCTATCTAGAACACTGTATCTAAATCAGTAGTGAGCACATAAACAAGCTCAATGCACACGTTGACTATCTAAACTCAGTTTGTCGCCTGTGACATAATGAAATCTCTTTTTTTTCCACCATTGCATTGTTTGGCCTCTGATTGTATACGATAAAATCTTAGGGGAACATGCTAACCTCTGACAAATGACGCTAACAGAAGGCGCTGTAGATGGATGCAGCAAATGTATTTAAGGTGCTAACTTGTTCCGAGAACCCTACAGGTTTACTCACTCGGCTGCTATATCATTCATACTACGAAGCAGTATACGTGAATTTATTGTCTGGGACGTCTGCTGTGGCTTTGTTTTCTACGGGACCCCAGTAGTACGTTACTCACCACAGATAGGTCTACTGTTGCCACTGGAGACTGCATTGTGCTTTCTGCCACGAGCGATTATGGAAGTTTCATCGTTCTCTGTGTGCGTAGAATAGTCTGTGTGAGATATTTGAAGAGGTGCTTGTAAGCTGTATGTGAGTAGAAAGAAGATTTCTTGTACTTCTACACTGATAGTGAGTGTTCCCCTGACTACATCGGTTATGGTTGCCGTGTTTCATGTGCTAAGCATGCGACTTAGTTGCCGTAATGTACAAATGTTGAGAAGGATGACACCAGCCTATTAAATAGACTTCATTCGAAACCGTAAACAGGCTCTATTTTGAAGCTTTCAGATTTGTTTTGACGTTGTTGCGCACCGTAGGCTGCAGCCAACTGACGAGGAAGAAAGGTGTTCCGACCGGTTCAGTTTGGATAACAGACGATTTTGTGCATAAATTTGTTATGTTGAAAATGCCTGTAAAAGACCTCCAAGCTGCCATTCCGTCTCCATGGTCTTTATGTTAAGAGATCCAGGCTGAGCAACCCATCCCTCATCTATCTACTGAAACAAACAACACTGTTCAAAACAGTCCAGTCGCTTGTTAGTGGTAAAGGTCTATCAAAATTGGTGTTTACGAAAAAGAGGTAAATCTGATGAGATCATGAGTAGAGGTCCTCGCATTTCGACGTATCTTGAAGAGCAGACATTTCAGGCAACTGCGAATTCTCTTATCTCCATCTTCGCTAGCCTTAAACAACACGAAATATCTAGCCATAAGCTTTACTGAGGAAAGTTTGTCAGGGTGCGGCAAGCTTCACGGTGAGTTGAACATCGCGGTATATCTACAATAACTATACGTGCTTAGGCGGGTTTTGCAAGGCATCACACAGGATGATTGCCTCTGATTCAGTCGAAGAAACACGTATTTTTGAAAACTCTGGTTTACAGATATGATGTGTTCTTCAACCATCAATGTGTGTCAGCCAACTCAACCGAATTTGGTGTAGAATTGCCTAAACGACAAACCCGATAGGGTATATATGTGATAGGGTTGAGGACCGCACAGGCATACTTTAAATATCTCATGAACTTTTGAATCTACTTCTGATGCATGATTACGCCGAGAATGAAGCCAATTTAAAAAGTCACTGTAGCAAAAATAAATGTCTTCAGACGAGTACCGAAAGCGGTGTGGTTTGAAGCACCTGGCAAGTCAGAAGAGTTAAAGAGTAATTATTCGGATTCACTCGCATTGTGAAAACCATTGGCGGTTGTTGGCAAAGTTCTATCTTCCTTAACACCGCATCTCTGGGTTGATTTTGGAGAGGGGAGCAGGGTTGCACCATAACACCGTTGATAAACCTAAACTCTGATACGATTCATCAAAACAGACAAAATCACGATCATTCAATAGCTCATAAATACGGACTGAACAAAAGAAAGCCGCTGTTACAAACTAATTAGACAGAAACACACTAGTTTCACGAAACCGCAGGTGTCATGGCGATATAATTGCAGAACAACTTTGCAGAGTATCCTCATAAATGTGACGCTGTAGTTTCCTGTCTTGGACTTCGACGGGGTAGAACATTGAATATTCGGACCACCGTCAAGATCACCAGTGGAACGTGAGGTGTGACCGATTACTGATATTTATACACAAAAATCGGAACCACTTGTAAAGATCACGGACCATACGCCAACAAACATCAATGGTAGGTATGCTGTGGACAAGATTGCCTGGGGCACGTGACATCGTATGCATGTGGAGCTATGACACCTCTTCTACTAGGATTGAATTGCATGTATAAGGATGAGGTGTCAAAAAACACTGATCAAGACGACAGCACCAACATAGCGCAGATAAGTTCAACAGAACCTAAATAGGATTGAGCAGTGGTCTAACTAGAGAGTTCTTCGTGTGAACACAATCAAATATCAGAAGGTTTGGACTACAGGAATGGAGGCACCTGGTAACATGAAATCATTGAATGACATCTTCAAGAAATCCGATCGGGCAAAGAGTTTAGTGTGCCCACAAAGCATTGTATTTTCCCCCGAAGAGATGCACAGCTACAGTGAAACTGTCCGAAAAAACAATTTCTGTATGTGGCGGGGTGGTTATTAGCAGGGATGTATATTCTTGCTTACTGTGCGATCATTTTAGACGTTGTCCGTGACCGTTGGAATCATACTCAAAAGTAGACCGCTTTCCTTAAAGAACAGACTACTCCGAGGAGCTCTGATTAGTAAGCATAGAGCGGCAGCGGAAACCTCAGGCAGTCCCATGGGTCATTGGGTCCAATACATGGAGCCTAAGGTTGTGAGAAGGAACGACAGGCAGATTACTAGGTTTGACTGGCGGACAGAGACGAAGAACTGTTTTCCTCATCAAAGAGTAGTGAATCTACTTATAGAATACACGTGGAGAAAGCGGGTTTATCGACACTAAATAACATTAAACGTAATTCAGATGAGCGTTAGAATACTCCATCCCCAGGGTTGAAGTTGAAGAACCAGACACAAAGTGATGTCCTTTGGACAACTCTCTTTTATCCCATCTGGGAATGCTCGGTTTCTGAACACACTGAATCCCCGGAATGCTGTTGACGTCCGTTTCGTCTGACGACAAATTGTTCTATCTAAAAATTTACCTACTTTTCCTGGTACCGACCTATCTCCTAGGATTCTCTGAAATGTATGACAGACTGTACTTTCTCAACCTGTGATATGCTAGAGATAGGTGAACATTGACGTTTGACATGCTGAATACACTGAATACTCGCAGAGAGTTTGCACAGCTTTTCTGTTTGTCTGAATTGACTTGTTTTATTGCGCCATGAGAACCCTACAAGTGAGCTGAACTGCTGGAAATGTGGTGGACGTGTGCGTGACAGTGATGAAATTAAGCAAGAGAAGACAGGCAATTCATGTCATTTCCAGAAGACGGTTGTTGACTAGAGGTGCAAACATCATCTCACAGATCACTGTTTGCAAGTGAGTATGGAACAAGTCTTCATTTTACTTTCGTTCCTGAGAGGTATAGTCGGTTAAACGGAATAAAAACTGTGAAGTACCAATATAACTACGACGTAACTCACCAGACGAGGTGCAGCGTTAAATGAGAACGAGACTCATTCAGATTTGTAGTGTCGAACCAAATTGTGGAATGGTTTATCTCAGCAGGTTTACGGAAGCTAATGGCTAATACTGAGGTTGCTGGTTACAATCTGCACTTCTGAAGAGTTAATAGCCATCAACACCCGCGCAAAGACGGAAAAATTCTTCGAGTAGGCAAAACTTTCAACAACTTTTCTCAAAAGCAGTTATGAATTGTCCATTAAAACTACGAACCAAAGCCGGTGATTCCATGTGTTGAAACTGGCACAACCTTTTGCAAGGTTCGAAGCCCGTATGCTTTTGTGGCTGCTTTTTTTAGGGAATAGATGGTACACACAGTTCGGATCGAATGTGCGGATAATGCAGTTTCAAGCAATTTACCCAGTCATTTCGTCAATTATCATTAAAGGTTGTATCCCGAAATGCCTAGATTTTTGACTCAAGACGATAGTTATCTTCTTTCTGCTATGTTAGTCTGAAACGATTACTGCCTTCGGTCCCCAGGAAGGTTGTGAACGTCCAAAATGTCTCTTCTAAACATTACTTTGATTTCCGTTGCGGTAACCTGTCCTGGACTGAGCAGGGACAGGTTGCGTTTAGAAACAAGTTGAGCAGAAGAATCTGCGATGTTAGGTTACTTTGTGAGCTCATTTAGGAAAGTTTAGGATTTGTTATATATCGATAGTATTTGAAGAAATGTTTCTGATAAGCACATCCCAGAAGTGAAATCATACACGGATTGACAGTAAACTGATCGATTACGTCTCGTTCGGAAATGAATCAACTTCAGCCATCGCCGAATGTCCTTCCCAGTACGTCAGTAAATATTACATTGTCCATGTCGACGGAAAGTACTGATGCGATTATACTGTAGTTAGGCTTATTTTCAACGTCGTGTGCTGTCCTGATGGACGAACGGCGACCACTAATGCGCAACTACCTGTCTAGCGGTTGGTTATCCCGCTGTTTCTTTCTGATAAGGTATGTTTCGGTGGTCCAGTGCGCCAAGCTGAAGTGTCACATGTTCCACGCACCTTGTGATCCAATGAATGCCATCTGAGGGTCTTGACCTGACCTTCGATTGATTACCTGATAAACCTGTTATCGATGCCTGCCGGCGTAGCTATGCACATGTTATGCTCGTTATCGATAAAAATGTGTCGCATTTTGGTTCGGCTCACAATTTGTCCTTGACTGATCAATTTTTAGATGTGCTTACCTCTGCAATAGTACTGGTATTTCGGGAGTGTATTTGCCCTATAGTTATGGCTATCGAGTCCCTCCTTGACTATTGTAATTCGGTTGTTGACGGTGGTCGATTTTATTACGTTCGTGTGAAGTTGCAACCGGCTGCCTTGCTTCTGAGCTAAAGGTTTTAGTTGACGGCCAACAATCTCTCACCTGTGTAGGTATGGGGGTCCCAGCAGTATCTCAAGTCCATATAACCCATGACTGCGCAACATAAAATGAATACCATACTGACTGGGCCGTCACGCAGGATAAGCGCTGTCGTCTTATTTGCTATTCCAGGCTGGTTAGACAGACGAAAATATGTCACTGCCAAAATCTTCCAAATTGACACCTCCACCATGAATTCTAAAGCACACTTCTCTCATGCACTTCTCGGTAACACAACATACGGTTCGAGACACGTCGGGGAACGCAGAGCGCTCTTCGTCGGGACATGAAATGTGCGTAGGCTGCTGGATAGAAGCAGCACCATAGGACGCTCAGAAGGCGCCACCGCACTGGTCACTGTAGAAATGAGTCGCTACGACCTCAATGTTGTGCCCTGAGTGAGACAGAGTTCGTGAACCGAGATAAGATCTGAGAAACAGGTACCGGACACACCGTTTAATGGGTCGGTTCCCCAACAGCTGATGCTGGTGAACGTGGTGCCTGTTTCGCGGTCGACGACGGTATCATTGTTTTGATGATAGGCCAACCGCATAGCAGCCCTCGAATCATGTCCACATGAATCGGTTAAGGTGAGTGTGCCACATTTGTTAATGCTTATGGTCCAACTATGTTACGTGGATGACACAGAGAACTAGTTCTATGGTCGACTGTCCGTTAAAGTTTGGTCAGCACCGGTGATTGGTCGACTGTTCGTTATGGGAAGCTAGAACACTCGAGCTGGGAGTGACTCGGTAGTCTCGGACCTTACGGCCTTGACTCAGTCAACAGGAACGGTGATCGTCTGCTCCACTCATGTGCTAATTACGAGCTGGTCATAAAAATACTTGAATCCGAACGGATGCAAGCTAAGCACTAGGTGGACTCACATACGAAGCGCGAATCACGGCCTGCATGATTACGTGATCGTACGACAGAGTGACATTCATGAAGTGCGTGTCACGCTAGTGACTCCGTATTGACAATAAAACCTACAACCTATCATAAGATATCTATCCATTCGACAGTGAACAAGTCAGAACTAACGGCAGAACGATAGCTGCGAAGAGGAAACAAACCATCATACGTGTGGTTCCCTTAATTATACAATAACGAACTTTACGCATATATACAATCATTTCCATACATTTTCACTGCGGACTTTCCTGATCTTTAATAGTTCTTTAGTGATTCAAGTTCCCACCGAGTTATGAGTAACCGGCCCATCCAATAAATGTCTTCCTCAATAGTCAATGGCAGAAAAAGATCTACCGCCCAAATGGTTAGTGGAGAAGCCCTCGTAAAAGCTGGATTTAATACGGCAATAACTAGGTAAGTATGAAAAGAAGTTAAATCTCTCACAATGAATGCGAGAAATTCTCTGAAGTTAAACAAACATTGTGCCTGTACAACAAAATCAATACCTGAGCGCTACTCTGTAATGGGAGACGATAAAACGGAATTGAGCCCACGCAAACAAATGATCATGAGTTGGATCGGAGCAATACGGCTGTCCGCGATTTTAGAAACGATGGGTATTCTAGGTCACCAGAGGTGAGTTACAGAAGAAAAACGTCTAATTTTGGCATTCAGAAATTTACAGGGTTCAGGCTTGATAGGAGCAAGCGAAGCGATAGCATTAGCTTATGCAAGAATAATGATGGTTGATGTAGTTTATTTAAGGGAGATGATCAAAAGTAAGACCATCGTTCACTGTTGATGAAGCGAGGTTCGGCAATCTCAAAAATAATGCAATAGACCTTAACAAGATCAACATTAAATACAATTAATTTCCTTGTCTGCAGGTGCACGCGACAGGCGAATTGAATGTTGAGAAACCAAAAAAATGGAGGGCAAAAAATCAGGAATGAAGATTACATAAATTAAAAAGCTGAGCTGGAGTCATGCAATTAAAAGAGGCTGGCTGGAAAGTCTATCTGAATGCGGACGCTGCGATCAAATGTGAGTGATGGTCAACTTGAAAATAAACCAAATCCCCGACTACTCATCAGTAATCTAAAATATCGCCTTGCACGTTGAATGAGTTCAGTGATCTCGACCTGTCTCGGAAGTCCTAATCGCGGGGTTATCGATTGGAGTTAACAGGCAGTAACTGTGTCTCCTCTCGAGACGATCGGGCAACCTGATCATTGCTCACAAGCGAGAGTGGTTGAGCGTTCAGATTTGATGATTCGGTCGTGCCTAATGTGAGGTCAATGGCGCAGTGGTTAACACGGTTGCCTCATGATTGGAATGTCCGGAGTTCAAATCCCGGCCGTGGCAAGGATATGCACTACTGACGAGCTCTAATGAGAGCGAAACTCGAGTCTAGTGCTTCTTTTCGAAAGAGGCTGGCTGGAAAGTCTATCTGAATGCGAACGCTGCGATCAAATGTGAGTGATGGTCAACTTGAAAATAAAATAATAAGCTTGCAAGAAAATATTATGCTCTCCCAGGTGCCACCTAAATTCTGACAATGATTCTGACGAATGTCCAGTCCGGGTCACTGTACTTGTGTTATAAGCTTTCAACAGGCGAAGTGTTTACACGAACATAGCTTCACTATGTCGAAAATCCACCATTTATGGAACACAGTATTAACCTCCACATGGCACCAAAAGTCACACCATTATACTAATGAGAATCAAATTCACGTCAAAGATTTTCCGTTAAATGTTGTCATCATGTATATTGATGACACGAATCAAGGGTGTCTTTCCTAAGATCAAGTATTCTCTCGACATACAGCCCTTAATTTCAATTGTTTGTTTTATAATTCCCGATTTAGGAAGACCGTGTTCCCTGTGGGTCTTTTTGAATTTTACACGTCCGTTTTTGCATGTTGCCAGAGATGCACTTCCATCAAGAGCACTTGTTCGTCAGGTAGCCGAGATCAAGTCAATCAGCTACTGTGTTATCCTATATCCTGGGATGAAAAACTGTGATTAACAGCCCAAAATGTGATGCCCGTTTGTCCAAAAGGTGCAGCACACTCCTATGCTGTAAAAGCAATGTAGCGACCTGGAGATAACCCTGGTTCGCCTGCCGTACGATGTGTAAAATCCTAGTTTCCGTAAGGATCACTCTCTCTGTCTGCTTGTTACACGCGACCGCGTTCGTTTGTTCGCATGTTTGTCGGTCTACGCGCACCAATGGCACCATACACACTTCCGGCTTGATCGTACGCTCGACGGTCGGATCCTCAGCCTCGCTAGCTACATCAGCGTATCGGTGTCGTTAAGCGCCGGTTGAGACGTTGGTCTCCCTCATTTATCCATATTCACATTTCACGTCTGGTAATCTTTGCATATACCTCGGAAAGCGTTAAGTTAGTGCACATTCGCACTAAATTATGTCTAGTGGGTCTCCAGAATCAAACATTTGGTATTTAGACTTGGCGAAATGCTGATAATTAACAAGTCTAGACGCATAGTAACAATGGGATTTAGTTCTATAAATATGTTCTTCATTCTTTAAAATAATGCATAGCAGTGATAAGATTTTACTGTGGTTGTACTAGTGGCAGGGATTTTAAAAAATATCAAGCTTCATCTTGAAGCAATCTCTTTTAGTTCTACAAATCTTCAAGGCGAACCTGAAAATAGGAATAAACGTTACTCAGAAGCAGGAGCATCTGCATACTCTGGGCCAACATCGGACTATTGAAGGACATATTGCCATGAACAAGAGACAGACCTTACCTGCTCAAGGTTTTCTTCAGGTTCCTGGTCTTGTTTTTTCCTTGAATCTTCCAACTTCAGATTTCTTTGCCAACAAAATGACATTCGTAAGTGTGCAAGTTCTTGCAACCTTGCGACCAGCTTTTGAGTGTCGGCTTCCGGATATTCCATCGTCTCTATCTTTGGCTCAATGCAACCGCTCACGATGGAATGTTTCACGTCCACCTCATTTGCTTAAGAAATGTTAGTACCTATTAGGCGACTCCTTCCGTTTGCCCCCAGTCAGTTTACCTTCATTGCTAGGGAATCAAGAAACACAATTGCATACCCTTCCTGTGAACTCATCAATTCTTCACTCCCGACAAACCACGGCAAGACGGTTATCACAACGGTCTACAAAAAAATTTAACTTAGAGTAAAAGAGGAGTTCAGTGTTTGCTGACATTCAGAAGAAAGAGTGTTAACCATACGTTTCCATCCTGTTGAACAAACCAAGGCTAAAATTACTAAAGGAAACCAACGTGTTGTAAACCATCATGCACAGTGCTCACTAAATCTTCGTAGACATCTTCGTTATCCAGACCATCATTTACTTTTGGATGACTTCTTGAATCCTGCATTATATGTTGATCCGGGATGCCTAGTGGTTGTTCGAGCAACGCATCACGTGTGTTAATCTTGATTCTCTCGGCGATTGCGAGTGCGAACCGATAACCTTCAGCCAATTGGCGGTTGACCTTGATTTGCACGAAAACGGATTTATCAAGCCCCGTTAATCCCAGACGTCTGGTGATTGTTCGAGCAACGCTTAATCTACGAGCAACGTCTGTGAATAGGCTGAATCTAGAGTAATCGCATTTGTAATGTACCGAGTGTCTATAAATTCAGAGCCCGCCGAGCAACCCTTTCAGAT
This sequence comes from Paragonimus westermani, assembly GCA_008508345.1. Lineage (NCBI taxonomy): Eukaryota > Metazoa > Platyhelminthes > Trematoda > Plagiorchiida > Troglotrematidae > Paragonimus > Paragonimus westermani. The sequence goes on along the minus strand of QNGE01003258.1, from coordinate 33,008 downwards.
TCAACCAGAAAGAGGATCGTGAAGGTGAGTTTCTCAGTAGAGGTGCTAAGTTACAAGAAAGTCATTGGAAAAAATCGGAAGGAAATACCAACAGATCGCGATATTTAATGCATCAAATGTACAAGGTCCAGGACTAACGGTTCGCGTGAATGTAAGCAAATGTAGCGATCGCGTAACAGCGGGAAGTTAGGGCGTAAATGAATCCATGTTACACACAAACAACTGTCCGGCAAGAATAAGGAAGAAAAATTGCACGAGAACAGGTTTTTACAAGCGAACACTGTAAAGATTTACTACTACATCAAAATTAACGTTCGTTGGAGAAATGACCTGCCGTGCACCTACTTAGTATGATGGTGACAGTTTTCGCAAGGAAGTCTCGCAGTCACTCCCAAGCAGGTTTCTAGTGTAAGAAAATGGATTAGAGAGATGGAAACGTACATACCGATTTGCCAGCAAACACACGACCGTCGCCACTCATTGCAGGCGGCTACCATCACATATATTTGAAGTTGCCCTATGTAGTGGACTGGTAGGCATGCGATCGACCCTCGTCCACTAACAATTTGAAACGCCTTTCCTGAAGAACAGTCGCAACATAGTCCCGTCAAGCATCGAGCTAAAAGAACGCGTCAGGGTTTAGAAAAAACCGCATATTTTCAGCAATGTTAGGAAATATGATAAGCAGTTAGTTCTAGCCTTATCTGGGACCAACAGCAGCAACCAAAAGAAGAAGGGGAGCGCAAGGTGGGCCCCAGCCCACTCGGTGACACTCAAACGCGCGTCAAGTGAGAAGTGCATGGAAACTTTGAGTGCGTTAAACAAAGTTCGAAAAGGTCCGGGTTAAACAACCTTGAAGAATGAAATAATTGATGAGTCTCTAGGGGAGGAGCAAAAATTCGCTGTGTGCAATTAGTTTCACGGCTGAAGAAAGTGGCACTGAGTTCAATTCAGGCCTCCTATAGCAGACGTACACAGAAGCATGCGCACAGAACAGACAGGTAATAAAGCACGGCTGTAGTCAGGATCCTTGGAGAAGCCACACGATCGCTGGTCAATAGATCTAGCTGAAGGAGATGATTTACTACGATTGTGACGGCAGATCGTTGTTGATATAGGCCATTACGCTGCTCATCATTACTTCGAGAGTTACAAGTTTGTCTGCCGACTTGTGCCGTAGTTTTTTCAGCTCCGTGTTGTCGCTTCGAAGTTCGGAGACCTTCTTTTCGAGCAGTCATCCTTTTCTTCAGCTACCTAGCCTTCCAGTAAGTAGGAGTGACGGTCCGGGAGAAACCAGCTGTATCACCTTAGAGAGTGAACTATTTCTGGGATACACGAACTATGCTTCACATAAGGCACATTTACTTTTTGCCCGTCATCTTGTTTTGATGGGATAGCATCGTGCTGGGCGTAACACAAGGCGAATCTGAATAATTTTTAACCTGTTCAGTACACCAATTTCCTTTTAAGGAGAATAAACGAACAGCTTTCGTGGGGTTAGGGTTGTATTCTCATGCTTGGACGATGATATTTTGCGCCAACTTCTGCATTTGATGGGAAATAACGATACAAACCTTGACATTACCTTTCGGTCAGCCATCGTCATCACCATACAAGAAAGCTAACCGATTAAACAGTCACCGTGAGACAAAGAGCAATGTGAATAAATGATAGATATGAAGGGTGAAAAGAAGGTATGAAGATAAGAACAAGTTTACAAGGCTTCCATGGTCGCCTCGCAAACACTACCAAAAATAACTGTTCCCAAATATTGGGGATATCGCCTGCCTCCGGTAGCTTTCCACCTTTCACAGAAAACAAAAGGTTTTTCGAGAAGGTTTACCGTGAAGTATCTGGATACGACGGCGAATTTGACATTGATTGCTTTCCACATGCTCACTGAAAGCCAAACACCACAAACGATACCAAGCGGATGCCAAATCCGTACAAAGCGCTTTACAACGCCGAGAAATACTAGGTGAATGGGTTCAAAGATGAATTGTGATACCTTGTCTGTGTGCAGCTCAGTTAAAGAACTTAAGATGATGCGATGTTCACCGTCAAGTTTTCTAAAACTGAAATCCGCCCTCAGTTCTTTCACGGATTTCGAAAAGGCGGCTCTTCTGCCTTCCTAGTACAAACCTCTCTTTGTGCGGTTCTCACGGCAGTAGTAGCCGATGTGACATATGACTTTACGTAAGAAAAAACGAACGGGTTTGCAACAGATAATAGAATGGAGCGTCATAGAGAGACTGTTACCACGAGCTCTTCTAATTGGACCATATTCGCCAAAATGTCTTTGGTCTTTATGACAAACCAACATGTGTGCGTATGCGAACATGCTTCGATCGATAACTGCGACAGTAAGAGCTGATCACAAGCGGACAGCTGACAGACAACTGAATAATGCGACCTTGCCTAGGCCACACTTGCGTGCCCGCGCAATCGAAAAGAGGCAGCCCATCGACGTTAACTTACAGCGTCAAGCGGTCACCGTTCCTAGGCTTTGGCTTTCTATGTGCATTTTACGGGTAGTTGTGAAGTCCAATGTGCACGTATGAGCCTTCTGGAAATGTCTTCTCAGTACACATTCTTGAATTGTTACGTATAACTCTCGGATCAAAAGGGAACTGAAGAACTGGCGGCTTTAACAACTTGAAGAACGGCTTCAGGTTAACGACCGTGAGTGACTCCGTTTGAATAGGGCGCAATCTCACTGTAACAGTAATTGATGAGGCTGTTGTGGCAGTATTCACTATAAAAATAGTACATGTTGATCACAGAACTCACATGAACTACGCAGATCGCGCTTCTCCATGGGAGATGGAACCGGACAGAACGGTTTTCTGTTCGCTTGGTGACCTATGTCCTCTCAACTTAAAATAAATATAAAAACGATAGGGCTTACTGAGTTCCAATGATAAACTAGCTTCTCCTCTAAGTACCAGAGGAAATGTCAAAAGTGCTAAAGCAGTCATATACGTTCCCGGTGTATTCTGAGATCGATGGATGTACGATTGTTTGACCTTCGCCCGAAACTCACGGTGAAGCGATAGTGAGTCAATCAGAAGGTTTCGAGGACATTAGGAGCGAGAAATTTGAAATCAAACCAGTTATTTACATAACCGTAACATCCTTCAGCTCATCTATTGAAATAATGGAAAGTGCGTTATACCACGCCTGCGTTGAAAGCGATATGACATGCTATCAACTAGAGTCAGCTGTGACACATCACAAAAACAGTAACGTGTAAAGTAACCAACCTAGAGGCAGGTTTATCGACAACGATAAATGTCAGTACGTTTACAAAACGGCGGTGAATGCATCTTCTAAACAGCTCAAAGTTAAAGAGAAGTAAATGCATAGTTAGTAGGTTTATTAGTGCGAACAGAGGCGCGGCTGTGATCCGCCTAATGTCAAGTCCAGACACGATGATGACAAGTCACCAGAAGGTCAAGACCACTCAAACAGGTCATTCATGCGGTGTGGAGCACGATGAGTAATACACATACGGATTATCTGAACAAGAAGAACAAGGAAGTGAATAATGGTGGAAAGTTTGAAACGCGCGAGTAACATGTTCCGTATTGTTACATACGCGGTAATCAAATAGAACAGAGCTACCGAACTGGCTCGGACAAGAAAAATCTACACTCAAATGACGACTACCTACTGTCAATTTTAATATATCTGTTATGGTGATAAATATTGTTCATGGGTTGTGCATAAACATCACCGAAAGATGAAATTATTACCGCTACTATGTTCTGTCCATTGAAATTTCTAAACTCAGGTTGGTTGGTTCAGTAGAAAAGATAGGCAGACACCTGGTTTACTCCTGTCCAAATTGGCCGAGTCAATAGAGTCTTTATTAAGCACACGGTCATTTTACATTTCCTCTTTCATCAATTAACATTTTGTTTAATTCTTGATTTCACAACTACTGTTCACAAAAGAAAGGTTTCTGCAATATCAGGTACTGAAGGTTCCGTGCTGATCAAACAACTTTTGAACACTTTCGAGCCATTAGCGAATTAGTATACGGTTGTCGGTCCACTAGCGCAAGTGGTTCAGGAATTTCCCATCCATCTTCATTCCTACAGCCTTAGTGCCATACATTTCTACAGTCATTCAGAAAGCATCGAGATATCAATTAATTTTAATCTTCTGTCATTCTCTCAACATCATCTCGCATGACCTCGAACATCAGTATTTATGATCAGATTGAAACCCAAGACTTGAAGAAGACCTGTAATTGATGATCTCCTGGTACTTAATTGTTGCCATCCGCAGATTGATTAGACTGCGTTTTCCGTCGATACAACTCGTTAACCTAGTGCTCTAGGAGCGTGGAAAAAGAAAAAGGGAGCGACAAATCCTAGTTGCCTTGAAAAGCAAAACTATAATCGTAATGCATCTTGGTACAAAGCAAGAGAAAAGTTTATCCAACACACACCTAATTCTCTGTTAAACGCATCTACGCTCCAGGAGTCAGCAGTCTTTGCGGGCTACTTATTCCACGAGTTAGCTGCTCGATTGGTGAAAAATTTAAGCTGAGCAGCCCATCTGGATAATATTTTCTCGATTGTGAATATACGACATCTTGAGCCTCGGTCCTGTCGCATCACATGCAGGCATACCAGAGAACTTGTGCCAGTAAGACATATAACTTTGTACACTTTGATAAGGTCTCTTCTTACTCTTCGTCTTTCCAGCGAGGACAACTTCTGCGCTTTTGGTCGGTCTGGCAGCCTAGACACTTCACTCTCCATGCCATGCATGTGATGAGCTTTAGTACTTTTGCGTGGACAGCGATGCCCTTTTTGAGGTAATATGGCCAGGCTTGGACATGACGGTGCAAATGAGAGGGAACGATGGCTTAACACAACGTAATAAACATCGTCGGATATATGTTGGGGATCGTGAAGTTCAGTCAGTATAGCATTCACCATGACTGGCGTACGTCAAGGCTGTCCGCTGTCAACATTTCTGTTTGATTTTGCCATAGACGAAATAATGGACGATTGTCTGCGGCACTCACAAGGTGCCCGCGTGGACCTCCTACATGGTGAAAGACTGACTGATCTTGATTATGCTGACGACAAGGTGTTGCTGTTTGACAACTTTCACTCAGCACAAGCAATGCTAGACGCAATTTTGCGTGCTGCTAAATACTTCAGAATGCGTTTTGCAGCTTCAAGATGCAAAGTGCTTCTGCAGGATTGCTGTGATCACGTAGATTTGATGTTGTATAATGTAGTAATGGAAGTTGTTGACCGGTTTGTATACCTGGGAAGCTGCATCAGCGTCGGCGGTGGAGGTGTAGGGAATAAAATACAAGCGCGCATCTCTAAGGCTAGGGCGGTATTTGTTAATTTGAGGCATTTCTGACGACTGAGGGGTATTTCTCCGAAGCTTAAATGTCGTGTATATAAGACAACGATGAGGGCCGTATTACTTTACGGCAGCGAGACCTGGCAACTCAGGGTAGAAGACGTGAATTGTTTTCAACTATTCGACCACCGATGTTTGTGTTCAGTCGCTCGTATCGGGTGGCACTAGCGTGTGAGTAACGAGGAGGTTAGGAAGCGGGTGTTTGGTAGTGATTGCCAGACGAGTTCTTCTATCCAGTCTCTACGTTTGCACAGGTTTAGATCGTAAGGTCATGTATTAAGGATGCCAGCTATTCGTCTTCCACACCGAGCGCTGTTCGTTGACACTGCAACCGACTGGGGTAAGTTGCGAGGGGGACAGATAATGACCTGGCATAGAGAAATGAAGTCGTTCACGAAGGGGTTGGCCACTGTAGGTCGAGTTCGTCTCCCGGACTGGGGCCGTCGCGACTCACAGAGTCGGTGGTTGGAGATTCAAGGCGAGATGGTGGCTAATCGAGCTCCGTGGCGTGAATGTTGTCGTTGTTTGTCCGAGTTGTCTGTGAAATGAGTGCATTTAATGACGTGGGGCAGCGAAAGCCGTAAGAAAGCTGTCTCGCTGATGAAGCCTTACTCTCACTTGCAGCTCGGTTGTTTGTTTGTGGGGTGTAGGCATCTTGATGTCGAATGTTTGAATATGGACGTAGTCATTTTCAGTGGTTAGGTCCCTTCCCGTCCCCTTCTTTTTTCCTTTACTCTCTTCCTATACAGGGTTTGCTTTTTAATCATGGTTGTGTGGCAGTTAAGCATTAGTGTGAACCACTGATGTATTGCTGTCTATGATGGTGATGATAGCTTTCACTGTGCTTTTGTCACAGCCTCGGCACACTGGGTATACGAAGTATATATAAGTGATTTGAATACCCTAGTCTCTCTTTCGCTGTTCCGTTGCTAGTTGGAATGTTTTTCCGTGTGCGCCCCTCAAATACTTGGGATCGACTAGAGAGCGTCCGAGAGAGCATAGCTTTTTAGAAGGTTCAGCGGCAAATCCAATTTTTGTGTCACTTCTCAGACTTTCAAGATTTAATCCTGGGGTCGTCCGAGCCTCAGTCAGGTACAACGTAGCAATCAGCAAGGTAAAGCAGCATCGAACTTTCGGATGAAATTTCAAAAACATCTGATTAGTATATTAACGTTGTTTTCATATTTACGCCGTACTGGCTAACACAGATTCTCATTTATCTTATTGTATTGTAATACCTTGGAGAATACTTTAGTCTAAATACTGCACGACGAGCAAAATGCTCCCCAAATTTCAAATATGCATTCTATTTAAGATCGTAAGGACTGTTGTCTGTAGTTTGCTTGCTGTTTAGTGCGTGGTTACCCTAAATTAACTATGTTAATAAACACCAAACGCGAAATAAGGTTGCGGCTAATTGAAGGAGACTAAACAGAAAGTCCCCGAAAACGCTGAACGACACTGATACGTCGAAGTAGCTAGTGGGGTTAAGGATCCGGCCGTCGAGTGCGCGAGTAGGTCGGAAGTGTGTGGCGCCATTGGCGAGCATAGGCCAACAAACGTGCAAACAAACAGACGCGCTCGTATGCAGCCCGCGTGTAGCCGCTTGGAGATTTCACTGGCCTGCCTGTGGTATGGTGTGTAAAATAGTTCCAAAACTCATAGTTGCATATTGTACCTAGGCTATTAACAAAGCTCGCATGGTGCTTACCGTCCAATTGTTTGTCTGCATGTCATGTGACCGTGGCGCGAACCCGGAGGACACACGTGTCACACTCATCCGGTTTACTCGCTCGTCGACGGCCGGTCTCTAGCCTCTCTAGCTAATTCGCGTGTCGGTGCCTTTTATAGTGCTATCAGAGACGACCTGTACATTTCGTCGAATAAAGATCTGGTCTCTCTCCTCAACGGCCTTTTGCTTTTCGCGTCTGATAGTTGCGTATCTGGGGAAAACGCGGCTTAGTGCGACGAGCACTAAAGGCGGATGATAAGTAAAGATCCTCGCGAGAATATTACACATCGTACAGAAGGCAGACCGGGGTTATCTCCAGGTTACTACAGATGGATGCTACTGCGATTTTCTGCCTACTGGGTGACCCGTACGCGATGGTAGAGGCTTTGACTCATTTGTTTCAACTTGTGTGGAGGACGGAAACCATCCCTCCGAGTTGGGCTCACTCGATAATAGTTCCTATATTCAAGAAAGGTATCAGGCGCTCTTGCGAATTAGTTTGACCGCAGTCATTTCTAGGGTTCTAGCATCCATTATACTTCACCGACCCACCGCAGCTCGGGAGGTAATCATTAGGGAAAAACAGGCAGGGTTTCACCCCGGGCAGGAGGTATAGATCAAATTTTTACTCTTCGTCAAATTCTGGAGCNGGGCAGTGAAAGCCGTAAGAAAGCTGTCTCGCTGATGAAGCCTTACTCTCACTTTCAGCTCGGTTGTTTGTTTGCAGGGTGTAGGCACCTTGACGTTGCATGTTTGAATATAGACGTAGTTATTTACAGTAGTTAGGTCACTTCTCACCCCTTTCTTTTTTTCCCTTCCCTCTTACAACATAGGGTTTGTTCTTTCTTCATGGTTGTGTGGCAGTTAAGCATTAGTGTGAACCACTAATGTGTTTCTGTGTACGACGATGATGGTGAAATCGAAAAAGTCAATTTCGGCCTGCTTGCGCGTTCGACAACTGCGGATACTCTTGCATATTGATATCGCTAGTATTCAGCGAGATATGCTGCTACTTCCATATGTATATATTTCTGTTTCGTGTTAAGCATTTTTGCATCCATTCGGGAGCCGTTGATTTTTCGCAGTTTCACAATACAACCGCTGGGTCCACATAGTTTTCAAGTCTTTGAAGGTGTTTCTTTATCCGACGCACATATTACTATTACATTTCATTCATTCATTTAAGTTTCTTCTCATACTGTTGGCGAATTGCAGGAGGAGATTTTTTATCCTCCAGAATTTTTCAACAGTAGGTTTCCCATTCCGGTCGCGTCGTTCACGGGAATAACAATCGGAGCTGGCGTGTTCAATTGAGGGCCAGTTTTGCGTTATGAAGTATAACTCCTGAGCAGACAAGTTTACACCACGTGATCTTCAATCTGCTGCCTTATGTCGCAGACGGGGTAGAAGACATTTTAGAGCTGCCTGACACTCCAAGCCATAAGACCAGCCCACAGATGCCGTTATTTAATATGTAGCACCATATGACCTTTAACACAATGCCCAGCTGCCTAGAACCACTGAGTTAGGCGACCAGAAGCATTCACAGGTTCTAAGCCACGTCCAGAAGATCAACCGTAACATGAAGAGTCACTCTTGGAAAGCGTCAAGCGACTGTTTGAGGATATAAAGACTATCTTTGGCGCCGGAATCTAAGCGACATTACCGCCGTGAGCCACCACACCAAAACGCATCTGAGAAACATGAACAAATCATGCAGTCAGTCAATTTTACGTGCGGCGAACGGTACGTCCATCATCATCTATGATCAACTTTTACGTACATTACACTTAGGCTTTCACCGAATTTTTCGTTGGGTCTTCACATGCAAGTCAGTGGCATCGAGTTTCTTGAGCACTTTGACCTGATAGTCTACGCACGGTATCTTCGGCTAATCGACAGTGAGACGAACATGCTTGTTGTCAGGACGTTGACGAACGTGGCCTCAGCCAGTCACATGTACCGTCCAGTCGACAGGAAAACTAACCTCGTACTCGTCGAACAGTTTCCCACCTCGTAAAGCACTGGTGTTCGTCGAAGACTGTCGTTCAACAGGACGAACTAAAATTGCGCGCCCTGCATTTGAGCATATGCTACGACATGGCATTGATAATCCGTCCAGCTGCCCACAGACCTCATCTTCACACACGGTGTCGAAAAAGTCAGGTGACTAGACCTGCCCGAAAATTGCTGCATAAAATAACTTCACGGTACTCAATAGATTTGGCAGATTTGGTGTGCTGGAGTATGCAGCGCGACTGCACTATTGGATGTATATTAAACGTACGTCATCTTCAATGTGGTAGGTCGTATCTTCCACGATGACAGTATTTCAGTTGTCATTGTTGAGATAGTACACAGCCGCTCAAATGTTTGTTTGCATTCTGAAAGTCGACAGGATTTCCTGTGGACACACGTCCTGTTTGGCAGCCTGTGAAGACATTCTTAGTTTGCCACGTATTCCAACTATTTCGCTATTTATTTTGACCGTTGACACTATTGACATTGTTTGGTTGCATGTCTGGATTTTCTCGTTGGTTCGACCGCCCAAGGTCACAATTACACTTGCACTTTCCGGACGCCAGCTACTGGTCTGTCGCGCTTTGCTTCTGTTGTGTTTTGCTTACAGCTCGCTTTCCCGGTCTCTTTGCAATAAACGTCGTTGTCCTATTATCAGTTTTTTTTCTGATTTAATTATTGTGGAGAATAGGCACGAATAGGCACGAAAACCGGTTATCTGCCGCCCAACGCACAAACGCCCGAATTTATACCACGAACCAGCCAATTAACAACCATCGCTTCCAAATCTGCCTATGAACACTCTGCAGCCGCCAACGCACTTTCCTCTCCCTCTCAATTGTGTTTGCGAGCCGGTGGTTTGTACAGTCGCCGAGGAAGAGGCCCCAATTGAGGACAACTTGACTGATTGAACCGTGACGTAATGCCCTATATCGTTTCATACCGTTTCCTTACTTCTGTAGTAGTGTTACGTGTTTTCCATAAACGGTTACCAACACACCCCTGTTCTCCTTCTTCACTGGCACATTACACTGGGATAATGTCGAGGATTTTGTTTATTATTCCATGTAGACAGTCGCGGGAAAATGTGTAGGAATTCACTTCAGGATAGAGAGAGATGAGAGAGCACATACTTTCGCAGGGAAACGGATAGACCTCTCGACCGGAAGTAATTCCAAATTCCAAAGAATTTTGTGGATCTCGCGATATGCTCAACCATTATGGGATTTTGAGTGTCCGGATAGAGTTCAGTGTTTCCTCGTGTAGGATATACCAGTGAATCCAACAATGGAAAGCGAAATCACGTGATAAACGGGAAAACATGAAACTGACTATGAGAGCTGTGACGGAAAATGGAACTTGATATTCTGGCTTAACCCTCTATGTGACGGTAATAGCATTGTGATAGTTGATGAAATATATACCATATGCGAACAGCTGTTATCAGATGAGGCGAAAGGAGATCGATCATCAGCATTTCCTAGTATATGATTACTGCCGAATTTAGATGTCCATTATCTCTTTACCGCCGTTATATAAAGTGCGAAGAATGTTCGACAATACCCTGAGGGGGAGAAAATGAAGAGTCATAACGTAGGGTTTTTATGTTATGAGAAAAGAAGGTTGAATCTCTTTTTTTTCCAAACGCTTTTAGCATGTTCAGCTTTTACGTGATGGTTTGCAACACACACACACACATGCAATTAATAAGCATGGCGTAAGGGCGTACCAGGATGATTGGGTTATCACTAATGGGCATGTGTGTATTGACACCTATACGTGTTGAATCTAGACATGTTTTCTTGATCATTGGCAAGTGTAAAAGTACGAGATCTATCGTGAAATTGGTAATTTTTATCAGTTCGAGGGGTGCGTGACGTAACATCAAGCAACACAGAGGGTTTCCCGTCAGATGTTGTTAGGTCCGTTGTCAGAGCTAACGTCCTCAGACAGGTAGAGTTTGAAAATGGGCATGACGTTCGTTATTGTTAGGAAAGTTCCTAAGCTTCGTTTGAGTTGCTGTATATTCTTACTGGCTCTAAGTGCATACGGGAGTTTGTTCCAAATGTAAGAATATTTTACTAGAAAAAATATGAAATCAGTTCTAGTTTTATTGGTTGAATAAGCTACATAAAAGTGGGGTACTATTATAACCGGTTTCAGGTATGTGAGTTCACTGCACCACACATCGACAAAATAACGTAATGCGTATTTAGTTGGAAGCAAAGAACCGAATCATTTGAACATGTTGAAATATTGACCCAATCAAACGTATCGCGTTGCAGGGTCCCCGCACGGTGATTGTCGAGCACTGGTTTCCCGTTCTCACGCCGGCGCGGTTCACAAGACATGATGGAAAGGCGAGCGAATTTGCAGATCAACCTTGCTCAATAAGTTACTTGCTGTAAAAACGGGCAAACCCCAATGGATTTCAATTAAGGCGCTGAGGAAACGGTCGGGAGCGAATCCCTAATGCGGCTGCGAGACGGCTTGTAGAGGACTGGTACGTTTCTGTCTAGAATCGTGCCTATTCTCCACAATAATTAAATCAGAAAAAAAACTGATAATAGGACAACGACGTTTATTGCAAAGAGACCGGGAAAGCGAGCTGTAAGCAAAACACAACAGAAGCAAAGCGCGACAGACCAGTAGCTGGCGTCCGGAAAGTGCAAGTGTAATTGTGACCTTGGGCGGTCGAACCAACGAGAAAATCCAGACATGCAACCAAACAATGTCAATAGTGTCAACGGTCAAAATAAATAGCGAAATAGTTGGAATACGTGGCAAACCAAGAATGTCTTTACACTGCCTGTAAACAGAAGCACAACATATAAATCATGTTGTTCTGAGTGAAAATACCATGCATATAATCTGATGTTTGCCTGGCATTGGCACTTCATACAATTATTGAATAGATATGTATCAAAGTGGACAGAGTTTTGGGATTATGGTTTATAACACGAGTGTCATTCGGCTCTGGATGCGGTACCAACGTTACTTGAGAACGGATGCCAATTCTTGGGGCGTGGTTTATAGATGTGATAATTAGATGCACGAACAAACTTTTGTTTTCACTATGCGTTCGTACCCAGGAGAGCAAGGTTTGCATCAACATCTCCCGGTATATTCACTCAGGTATATTTTACCCTAAGATGTGACTGTAGGTACTATTGGAAACTTGATTGTCGCCCAAGACCACACAGATCAATGAGTTGTTTCGTCGTTTGTGCTATTCATCTGAGCTCTGTCAGGACAACGGCGACACATGTAGCACACTTGGGTCGGAAACAGAGGAGTATGTGAAAGACAACGCTGTGTGAAGGTAGCAGCCGAATGAATTGAGAAGGAAGTGAGTAGATAAACTATTTTAACACCTATCGTTTTAGTTCAACCAGTTACTAATTTGCTGTGTTCGTGACTGTTGAGGTGTGGGAACGACCGGATTCGGGTACTAGTTCTGGACGGTGATCTTGAATCCACCATCGAAATTTTTTCTGGAGAATTTGTCAAGGATGGAGAATAATCGCAACGAAGGCGTCGATCTACGGCTTCTTGTGCACCATAGCCAAGCAGGCTGCATCATTGGTAGATGCGGCTACGAAATAAAGGAGTTGCGAGAACAATCTAGTTTAGAGACCATCAAGGTTTATCCAAGGTTGTGTCCAGTGTCTACCGACCGGGTGAGTCAATTACTGGGTGATCTCGGTGAAGTTGTTGATTGTTCGCAAGCGACAGCTGAACTCCTGGAGGGTGCTCCGCCAAACGGTTCTCGTCAGAATTGCGACGTCCGTGATTTTGATGAATCGATTGCATCTGAATATGGTGGTTGGTGTGTCGGTCATCAAAATTCCGCACTGAGTATGACTCAAAGGCGGATTAATCTCTCAAACGCCGCATATGGTCAGAACAGTGTCATCGCAACCGAATTATTTGGCGGCGCTGGTTCCGGAGTTACTGTCGCTGGTCGGACAGGTAGTCAAGCGTACGCTGTGACACAGGCTCTGGTAGAAAACTTACCACATTCTTCCGCAGCCGCCATGTTAGCTGCCACTGGTGGCCAGACAGCCGGAGCCCAAGTGCTGGACCCGCAGGAGATGCGGCGGCGGCTGCTTCTTCTATGATGGCAGCCGGATTGATGCGCGGGTAAGAAAGGCAAACTGAGTGTTCCGTTTACTGTGGGGTCAACATACTTAACAAGGCGACTACGAATAAGGTGGGAGATTTAATAGTTCATCATCAACCCTCAAATATTCTCCACTCGCCGATCTGGGTGCAGGCATATTCACATTTTTCGACCGAAGCCCCCTGTTTATATAGGTATGGGTGACAAAATGTGTAGTCCACTGTATACCAAGGCAGTTCTAAGACCAGAACTAGCCTCCTTTAGGACGTCAATTCACATTAGCGAGGTTAGAACTGACGACTCGCCATAGTACCTCCCGCGCTTTAGTCGACTGCTTACGGCTTGATGGAATACCACAAGCATCCTCTTCATAGCCACATCAAGCATAAACATGACGAACGATGACCAGATTCAGCTATTCCTTTGGAAAACACCAATTCGCATTTCATTCACCCTCTCCACACAACATATCAGCCACGCAAAATCAACGATCTCCACGAAAGAAAGCTCCTTCTCGTAATATCCAGTTAGGTGTCCCCACCTACCCTCAAAATAAACCGAAATACTGTATGCCACAGCGTACTTCAACCTTCGCTTCTTTCTCTATTTTGTGTACTAGATACACACCACAGTTTTATCCCTTGACCATACCAGACCACTGGTCACTACTGTACGTAATGCATTCATGTGGATCTCATACTGTTGAAGGATGGCTTTGGTTGTTTGTGTGTGTGTGTGTTTGGTCATTGACAATTAATCCGCTCTTCTTTTCAGAAACTTGAGTGTCTGTGGTCTTCTACCCATTCCTTTCTCCGGCTCTGTTGATGTAATATATGATGAATGGTCTGCCTGGCTTTTCATAGTCCAATGAGAACTTTGCTTTTAATCCCTATCTTCTTTAGGTTGCACTAACCTGCACTCCTGTACTGCAATGTTTCATGTATTACACTTTGCATATCTTTCTTCTTAGTTTATATCTCGTCATTGCAGCGCCTCTCTGTTTAGTTTCCGAGAGATAAGAGTTTCCCTTCCTTATTAGCCAACCAGCTGGACGCAAAGGCCCCACTGGCACACCTTCCAGTCTTATTCCTTCGGGTTTACACTGGATATGTGGTGTGGTGTATGGGTGGAACTGCATTTGGTGCAGAGCAAGCCAATTGCAGTGATGGATAAGCGCAGGCGTCCTTTGGCTTCGGTCACTGTGACAGGCTAATCCGAATCGGATGCAGCCAACCGTGTGTGTATTGGCCTTTCCTGCCATCTTTGCATGGCGGTCAGGCTTGTGTGTTGTTTTGATCCGGAGGGCTGTGCTGACTGGGACTTCGGTCCTTGCAGGTTCAACTTGTCAGATTAACCAAAGGGGAGCAGCCAGACAAAAAGCAGATGCGTTCGTTGTGCGGAGTTAACGTGTGCTGCGACTTCGCTGGTCAGGATGCTTGTTTTCGCCTGGACTGACCGTGTGTAGCTCTCCCGGGATCGTCTTTACAATATTATCCTTCCTATGAGTGTGTGCTGGATCCCTTTCAGAATGACCGTCGATCCTCTCCTATGTGGTTGTTGCTGTCGCGTCTGCGTGTCACATGCTGCCTTATGGTACAGGCTTTATAGTCAGAAGCTTTGGTTGAGGAACCTAATCGCTCTTCTGCAGAGGTCTGGGCGTCCTGACAATATCCGAAGCCAATACAAACAAGGATCATACAAAATAAACCAAGTACTATACTGCACCGCCCGTCTTGCAGGATGAACCGTGTCGTCCTATCTGATGCACATGACAGGGTGGATAGGCGAAAATATGCTACTGCCAGACATTCGCCCTCATACTTCCCCTCGACCACAAAACCCCGAGCAGATAATGCTTAATCAGGTTTCAATGCCCCGAAGGCCGACTTGAGTCAGGCCCGAGGACGCAAGGCGCTTACCATTGGGACGTGGAACGTGCGCACGCTGCGTGATCGATGCAGCGCCACAGAACGACCGGAGCGGCGCACCGACCTGATCGCGATGGAACTGCGCCGATATGGAATCGACGTAGCAGCATTGAGTGAGACAAGGCTTGCAGATCAAGGCAAGTTGTGGAAGCAGGTGCTTATTACACGTTCTACTGGATAGGTTACCCGGCATGCAGTGTTCGGGAGCATGTTGTCTATTTTGCAGTCGCTGATTGCATCAATGCTTTGGTGATAGGCGAACCGCACGG